>JBBPKJ010000019.1:0-89872 GCA_038089195.1 Brasilioporus rufonigricans | reverse complement strand
ATCTACTGCCCAAAGATGGCGTGCGGCTCATCAGTGCCACCGGGCGGACGTGTTCCGTCATTCTCAGTCGAAGGACCGCGGAAGGAGCTGGGGAAGACGGCATCGTCGAGACGGGGTTCTCGATGGTGGACGGGAAGGAGCAGGACCCGATCGATGCGTGGGTGCGACATCGGAAGCATCTCTTTGGGAAGAGCGCCACTGCCCCCTCGAGTCAGACAGTAGGCGGCAGTAACGATGCACGCCCTATGCAGCCCATGACAAACGGCACCATCAAAGGTCCTGCCTGGGATGACTCGGACTCGGACGACGCCGACTTTGAGGTTGCCTCGTCCGAGGACCTCGAGCACAGCGCCACGGAATCGGACGAGGAGGGTGAGGGCGGGAGCGGCGCAGGGAGCGACGACGAGAACGGCAGTCAGAACTCGGAGGGCGTCGAGGAGAGCGGGGAGGAAGAGGAGCTCGATGAGGCACGCCATCCGCTGCTCCGGCCTGGTGCGATGCCGCGCATGTCCAAGGCCGCAATCGATATGGTGGTGGATATGGTCCATCGGGATCTCATGGACGATGCAAGCGAGGAAGAGGACGAGTTGGAGGAGTGATCTAGAGGCATAGTGGCTAGACGCGTCTAGGCCGTAGGAGGTTTCGTGTGTGGTCACATTATTGATTCGTCGAGGCGGTATTGAGCAATGTACATATACTATACATGGCTATCTCTCCACCAGATAGAGTACATGGGCCATGGTACATAATGCCAGACTGACTTGTCCTCCGACTTGCCGCCCACTTTACGTATTTCTCTCGATGCACAGGACGTCAAAGGACGGACGCGGTCTGCGAGGCGCATCGACGACTATCTAACTTTAAGTAAAGGACAACCTCAAGCAAGAATGTTCGTCTAGTTGCCGGACGGTCTGACACCGTTTTTATTTGAAGACATCAGTGGCCAGTCTTTTCAATCGTCACGGCCCCGGATCCTTCCTGGTGTTCCGAGATTTACCTAACTCTGATCGTCTCATCTTGCGCTGCAGACCTTTCAAGTTGTGTCCCGGACAGACCTTCCTGTCGAAAATTTACTGTTACACGAGGACCAGCTGACCCCGTGATTTCACGGTCCAGCTCATACGAGCCCAGGGATCGCACTCCTCCACAAGGAAGCTGACTGTACCAGGGACCCCTGTCATTTCTAGAGACGCGAGGGGCTCGACCCGACAGGGCGAAAAAGACTAGACTTGAAGCCTCAAGTCACTGTATATACGGGCGGTGATGCATGGGATCTCCAGGATTCACGGGTCATTGACTTACTAGTAGTAGCGACCCTCCATCGTGATGGCTGTATCACCCTTCATTTTTGCGATCTTCTTGGTGAGCACGGTTGGCTTGGACAATGGTGTCGCGCGTACGGCATCCATAGGATGGAACCCATACAATACATATTTGTGAGTCTCTACCTTGTTGCAGTTATGCGATCATCGACTCAAATGCGTGCGTACTCTACAGGTGCGACACGGACGCACAATATCGAGCTGCCGTGCTCGCCCTCGTTTAATTGGGCTTGAGGGATCTCGGGTACAAGTACCTCAACGTGTATGCCCCACCCCCTTGAGCCGTTTGGTGTACGTACTCAAACTTCCGGACGCTACCAAGGACTGTGGTTGGCGGTTCACAGAACGCACGACATCGGGTACGAATGCGTGGAACGTGACGCGGATACCGTCTGGCATTCTTGCTCTTCCGAATTATGTTCACGGTCTGGGTCTCCAGTTCGGCGTGTTCAGCGATGCGTGTGTAAATTATATGCAAATGGTTCGGTTGTGGTCGACGAGATCACTTCTAGTGGCTACTATTCCTATGATTATGTCAGGGGAAAGACACACTGGGTTGGAAGTCTGGACTATGAGCAGTCTGACGCACAAACGTTTGCGGGATGGGGTACAGATTACTTGAAGGTACGTTGGTGCTGCGTTGCCACCACGATGCTCAACCTCACGTTTAGTACGATAATTGTTTTGTAATGAGCCAACGTGACTTGATTGATTAATATACGAAGAGGTGATTTCGACGTTGTAACTTGCGACCATTTTCGCTTATTCGTCATTCAATTGATGCTTAGCCTCATTTCACAGTCATGGATGATGTACTCGCCAACACTGGTCGCGGAATCGTCGATTCGATGAGCGAGTGGGGTATACAGGACTCTGCACGTTGGGCGTTTTCTTACCCGAATAGCTGGCGGATCTCATATGTCACACTCCCTTCCATGAAGTTCCATCGTCCCCAAGGTCCACGATTTGCTCAACGGTCCAGCGGAACTCGGAAATAACATTGGGCCGCCGCCCTCGTTTGAAAGCCTGAAACGTATCATCAATCAACTCGTCCAGGTCATCAGTTTTCCTGGGCCTGGCGCATGGAGCGACCTCGATCTGCTCAAGGTTGGCAACGAAGGTCTAACCAAAGTAGAATGGGCGGCGCATTTCGCCTTTTAGGCTGCTTCAAAGCAAGTCCGAGTCGTCCCGTTTTGGCAGACCAACGACAGCGATCTGATCACCTTGTGTCACCAGGTCGCCCCTGTTGATATCAGCGGACCTTACCACCATTTCCGGTGACGCGCTGAGCATCCTCACGCACAAAGGCCTCGTTGCGACAACGGTGGGATTTGTTTCGTGTCCTTGCGGGATGTCATGACTCACGTCACTCCTTAGCAAGATCCCCTGAGTACACCCATTTCGTTCATGCGAAGGTACACGGACAAGTATGACGTCTGGACCGGTCCGCTTGCCGACGGTTCGACGGTAGCAGGTCAGTATTCTCTCGTCCAAAAAACAAGCAGCGACGCACCAACGCTCGATTGGTCCGTTCCACCCACACGTTCGCAGTGCACTTGAATTGGATGAACGAGCTCCAGACGGTCACGTTCAACCTGAGCGACGTTGGCCTCCTTTCCGTGGACATCACCGACGTGTGGAACGGGCGACAACGTTGCGAGTGCGAGTACGTCGTTCATGGCCAACGTTGAGGTGCAAGGTGCGCTGGTCTACAAGCTCACCAGGGGCGTGCAAGCGCCACAGCCCCAGTACTTGGTCTTCTTCGCAGACGCGTCCGCGAACGTGCTCATGGGCGGAGCCGCCCTGCGGGCGATCAACGACACCACCAACGTCGTGACCAACATCGGGCTTGGGGGCACACTCACGTTCGTCGGCGTCGGCGGCGGTGCGAACGGGGGCACCAAGTTGGTGTGGCCCAGTTACGTCAACGCCGATTACACGCTCGTCAACACCGAGTGCTCCAATTGTCGGCGGGCGGAGATGAGCGTGATTGGGGGGACACCTGTGGTGGTGGAGATGCCAATTTCGGGGCGGGTGTGTTCCGTTGAGCGGGGTTTCTTTGAGAGGATGCATTAATGATGGACTGGTTTTCTTTTTCCATCCTCCTGGAATACTTGATACAGAGTTGGGATATCGTATACGAGCAGTACATGGTTAGCATGAACGGATTCGTACCGGGTACGAACAACAACGTCACAACCGCGAATCCGAACGCGTTGACGCCAGATATGTACAGCGTTGCAGTATGGATATGAAGAGGTGTTGTGAGAAAGGACGGATTGTCATGTCCACTTCATCCACCATATGATATCCCTTCCCTCTGAACCCAGATCTCGCGTTCGTCGAGGTCCTTGACATGTCTCAGAGGTAAATCTACCCCGTCGCGAACAAGAAAATTTATACCAGCGCAGAGACATACATTATATACATTTCACGACACGACCGAGGTCACATCGACCTCGCGACCTCGTATTCCTATCCCAGATATCGTACATCATTGCGTCAGATGGACGCCTTACCTTTCGGTTCGTACGGCAACAACAACGCTAGGAAACCTACAACGATGACCATGGCGCCCGCGATATACACCGGCACGGCCGTCGCGAGGTTCGCGTACAGCGCGATCACCGGCGCCTGTCGGAGGGCGTACGTGTGTCATTTGAGTAACACAATAACGTTCTGAGTCGGACGGAAACACGCACCATCACCCCAAACACGCGTTTCGCCATGGCGGTCAGGCCATTGCCCGTTCCACGATCCTTGGCGGGGAATATCTCCGGCGTGATGGCGTACAGCACGTCGTACATCATCTACGCCTAAGGTCAAACGACGAGTCTCGTCGAGCAAAAAGAATCGCAAGGACGTACGTTACTGCAAAAGACGTAGCCGCAGTTCCACCCTAGAAGCTGATTCGATGTTTGGGCGGTGGTGCTCGCACAGAGGAACACTCCGGTAAGCACTTTTATTTCGCGGGATGTCCTTGAGCGATGAAGATGCGCCAAAAAAAAAAGAAAAAGAGACTCGCCTGCGGAGATCGTGAGGGAACCCTTGCGTCCAATGTACGGGATCTCGACGGCAAATCCTGCAAGAAAGGCTGCGGGGATCCCCATCACGCTCAGGATAACTTGCTGTTGTCATGCGTCGTGAGGTATGAACCAACACGATGGCTACGGATGCATACGTTGCGGTATGTGGTGTGCAGGGATGTGTCTCCAAACACGGCACCACGAGTAGCCAACCTCGACAAACGGTCAAGTTGCGTCGTATAGCGACGGCTCTTCACTCACAAGTAAGGCAAAAAGTTGTTATACAGCATCATCGCGAGACCAATCATGCCTCGAGTGCAAAAGGATTCGGTTAGCACATCTCGAAACGAACAGGGAGCGTCACCATACCCCAAATGGTGATGAGCAGGCTGGTAGTCCAAGCCATCTTTGGAGTAGCAAACAGCGCCTTGATATGACTTGCTGGGTACCTGGAGTCCTTGGACAGTGTGTTAGACCTCATTTTCCATGGTGCCACCGGGTCCCGTTCTGGCTGCAGCAAGTCTTTCACTGTGAGCGTCGTTGTCTTGCCATTGTATCTGGCCAGCTTGTGGATCACGTCGACCGCTTCTGCATCCTTGCCGATGCCGGAGAGAAACCGCGGACTTTCAAAGATGGTAAAGACGAAGAAGCGGATACCCCAAAGGAAGAGAGTGAGCACGCCGAGCGCGAAGACAAGGTACCTCCATCCCATGTTGTTGGACCTATTGCAATTCTCGGGAGTAGTACAAGAGAAATTGACAATCAGGGGCCACGCGATCTGTACGAGGCGTATCGTGCATTAGAGAGCATATAATGCCGAGTCTCGGACTTACGAGATTGGAAAGAACCTGTCCTACGGACCACCAAATGGAGAGTATCGTCAAAACATACTGATGGGATGCAGGTATGACATCTAGCAGAAGGAGATTAATCGAACGGTTCTGGAGATGCAAAAGCAGATGTTTCACCCAAAAAGACAGCTGAGTCCACGGGCACGTTACCTCCAATAGAGTTCAATGTGCGGTTCATCATCAAGCTGGTCAAACGTACCGCCGACGCCGACGCCGACAAGGGCCATCAGCGATGCCAAAGCGATAAAGTTGGGGGAACCACCAGCGGCCAAACCAGAAATACTTGCAATGAAAAGTGTCAAGTTGAAAGACAACCTACGCCGTATGGTTAAACACATTTAGATGATAGATGATGAATAGACCTTCGACCCCAGATGTCACATCCGAAGCTCCAAATAATGGATCCTATAAGGAGGCCGACGTTGGCTGCCAACGACAGAAACGGACCGTTGAAATGAAACTCATAGACAACCGGCGTTAAAATCAGACTGGATAACAGCTGGGGAAACATTGCTCAGTCACGGACGCAATCGTTCTCAGGCACACTTACGAGCCAGACGCTATCGCTGAAAATCAATCGTGAGCATCACTGGGATAGACGGAAACACCAAAAAACCAAGACATACGCAAACCATCCAAAGCCGACCACCACAAACAGATACCACTATGTGCACGATGGTACCAAGCATCAACCATGGGTCACGCACTCCTATCTCGCTGGCGGCCATACCTGGTATTTACCCATGCCGATCTCTTGTATAGCGCGATTCAAGATGCGCGCTTTTTCCTGGTACACCAGATCATTGTATCCGTCTTGGTACAGGTCGATCGCATAAGGTTTCGGGACACCCGTCGGTCCATAGTTGATCCTTAGTGTGTCTGCAGGTGAGGGAGACCTGCGTGTCTGGGCGATGCCTGACATGTGTTAAACGATGCACTTGCCTGCGGGCGGAGGGCTGAAAGGAGCGGTGGGAAGCGAATTGAGAATTTAATGCTAGAGCGGAGACTAACTTGGGCCTGAACGGAACTGAGCGAAAAGCGCTCGTGGTGCTTCTATCTCGTCGCTTTGGCCACCGAGTAATTTGCGCCGCATCTGGAAAATCGTCTGCGGCTATGCGTACCATATAGCGCTATATAATTCCGCTGGACATGCCAGCCCAGTTAGGCTTATCCGTGAGCCAGAAAAGTGTTGTAAAGGTGTTGTCTTCACTCTTATGGTTAGAGCACCAAGAGACCTCGAGCGGTCACCAGTCACCGGTCACTGCGCGCCGCAGCCCGTCAGTGAAGTGACCGACCAATCAGGACTCACAAATCGTACCAAAGGCTTACGCGACAACACCGTTCGACAGATGGGCCAGTCAATATTGCCGCGGCAGCAGCTCGACTCAGCCATAGCTGGTAGTCGTCTTGCTGACTAACCATGCCCTACATAGCATGTTCAGAACCTTACATAGGAAACGCTGTTGAGGTGTACCCTTTCCTCTGATATATACAGATGATGATTGATCGGGTGTTTCTAGTACGTTCCGTCTTTCGCCTTGCGGGATACAGGGGGAAGGTATGTGCGTTGCCGCGGATGATAGGAGGGTTGGCTGGTGTTTCGTCTCCCTGTTATACCACTAGGCTAACTCAGTACGAGCTCATCTGTAAAAGTGCTGGCTACGAAATTCCATCATGCGTGCGATCAGCGACACCGTTGAGATAGGTGGTTCGTGGAGAGGGCCAGGTAATTCCAGGAACGTGACTATGTACTCCGTCATCAACGTCATTCAAAAAGGGACCTGTCAAAACAAATCACCTTCGTTTTTGATTGTTGAGCCTGTTGGTTTGAAGTCCAGATGAGCTGGATCATCAGTACCGCAAGAGCTGTTCTAGCGGTCCCTGGTCCCCCAAGATGTCCGCAGCAGTGACAAGCACCAAGCTACACTCCAACTCGACGGGTAGCGCCACCCTGTCGCCGTAAAGCCACACCTGCGAATGAATGTATCAGGAACTTATCAGCAATATTAGAAACGCTTACGTCCCAGTTTATGTTATCAAGCGCTTTGATCTCGTCTTCTCGATTAGTAAAGGTGTACAAGTGATCCTTCCGCCATGCCGGGGCTATACTATGCTCCATATAGGTCCTCAGTGGTCCCTGATATATGGACGCATGACATTAATGCCCCCCAGTGTTTGTTCTACAACTCTCCGTTAGTACTCAGGGTGGCTCGATACATCCCTTCGATGCACCGAGGATCAAATTTGTGCCGTCGCCACAAGGAACGTGGCTAAATGCCGCATCGGGGTTCTTACCGACGTCGAATGCAATGACAAGCCTGGGGTTATCTTGGAGTTGGTTCGAACACCCCCAGTACATCTTCGAAGCTTTTGTAACTGATAGCACAGGATAGACCACACAGTCGGACAATGTATGTCATCCGGCCTTCGTGCAACCAAAAATGTGGAGTATGCACATGGCTGAGGGGCAGGTCAGTTACTGGTATGGCTAAAGTGAATACAAGGACTCACATAACACCATTTCCGAACCACGAATGGGCGAGTCCGGGCGTGATCGCATCTGTCAATGACCTGTCACCCGTGATGAGTGCTGAAATGGGATTTAGGGAAAACCTTTATCAACTGTAATAACTAGTTGACTAGGGGAGAGCCGAAGTTGTTGAATACTGCTCACGATGAAGACACACCCCGCGGCATTTCATGCATGCGGATTAGGAAAACCCCTGCATATCCTTCACGACGTCCACCAGTCTGGCACTGCGAAGAAACGGTATCGCAAGTCGCCAGCAATAGTCGCTAGAAGATAAAATGGAATGGGTTCGACCCTGAAACAACAATATCAGCGCGTATGCACCAGTCTACAGATCAGAAAACACCCTGACACGTTCGCATTCACCTTTCCGATGACTTTGCTTCTGTGTGGTAGGCTTGCCGATGGAGATGGTACCTGCAGGGAGGAAAGGAAAAGTAGGAAGACACGCGTCACTTCTACAAGCCAAGTGAACTCGTGAACGCGTAAAAGATCGTTGTAACTTACCAGCTTCACGGACGGAGTATCTGAGAACTCGGGGTTGAGCGACAATCGAAGCGGGAGACTTCGGTTGGCAGTGACTGCATGAATATGCGAATTCCTTCCCTTGCGTGTGTCGGTTCAGTCAACAAACGACAATGGCAAGCGGTTGCCAGATGAGTAGTATTAAATTGACGGTCAACATACTCTTTTTCGAGCCACATCAAGGCGGGTTATTCTTTCGTCATCCTGTACGTGATATTCAACATGGTCTCCCCCGCACGGGTCTGCGGAAGGGGAACGCGCCAGAAAGCAGATCCAATGACTTTATGTTCAGAGTCCAGTGGCGTCTGTCAATGGATTGATCAGAAAGACGCTAGGATTGGTCGACAGACAAGACGAAAAAGACTTCGTCGACATGTCCGTTCACCTCTGCTGATCCAATGTCCAGTACATGCCTGTCGAAGTTGTTCAATCCCCAGGTATCACCAAGCCTGTTAGGATAGCCCCACTGGCATGATCAACAGACATCACTTCGGAACCGTCCTCTTTCACGATCAACTGTAAGAGGGGTGAACACAAGTCGTTGGAAGGTGTTATTACATTAACTTCATGAAACATTTGCTTGTCCAGAAAGAACAAGGAAGGGAGGTCAATAAGCGACAACACACTTACGCAGATCTAACAACATGGTGGATGACATATTAACCAAGCACTCCTGCAGACCGACTCGGTCGCAGACAACCTGCCATGGATCCCTTTGAAGTTCGCATGCAATTCCTAGGTCTGCTCCGAAAACTTAACGCGTGAGTCTTTTTTTTCGACCCAATTTTTTGCTGCTTAAACGATATCCGACCACTCTTGATTTATCTCTTTTCGCACCATTCGTGACCGTCCTATCATGTTTCATCGATGGTCCCTTCGTGTTGGTTCTACAGAACACAACAGTCGATCCAAAAGGTGGTTGGATATGCCCTCAAGTACTTTTCGAGATGCGGGGAGGATCTGTGGGAATGCATCATCGAGGAATGTCAAAAGGTATGTCCTTGTATCCCTCTCTTCTAAACGTGTGTTTTTGTCATGGTACAATTGGGCCATTTCAACGGGAGCAACAACAAGTCCTACGAAATGACACTTTTTTGGCCCCGTGCTTTGATTTCTGTTCTGGACCGACTGCTTCATTGACTATACGGCTTTTTGCTTTGCCACCAGGGTTCCATCAACCACCGAATCAACATTCTTTATTTCCTCGACTCGCTTTGTGAGTCTTCCTTGCTTGCAAAAGCACACCATCCACCTCCTGCTGAGTCTTCTTCGTGCGTCCTCCACTTTACATCACGCATTGTCTATACTTGCATATTCAGGCTACTCATACCTCGTGCCAGACTGGCCAAGTCACTCAATACGTCTCTCTATGTCGACTATGTTTCTCGAGACCTACGCCAGATCGTCGAATGTGTCGTCCCTGTCGGCCGACAGGGCCTCCCTAATCTTTCAAGCACGAAACAGGTGCGTCTATTGGTTTTAGATCTTTTTCATACCGACGACGAACTGCAGATCCTCGAAAACTGGCGCACGAAACGGATCATCGAGCCTCAACGCGTCGATGAGGTGATGCAAGTGCTCTCTTCCCGACAAACCCAAGCTACCGAACCTTCAGTGGTATCTGTGCCCACGTCAACCCCGCACCCTCCTCCCTCGCGCGGTCCCGACACTGGAAACGATGCTCACATCTCGCGCGGCGAGACTTTCAAGCGAATTGAAGAGGACCGCGAACGACATAAAAGACTTCGAGAACGACGATGGGTCCAGGCCCAGCCTCAAGTCCAGGCTCACGTCCATCCCTCTCATCACTCCCAGTCTCACCCCCATGCGGCAGGCTCGGGACCAGGGTCAGGGTCAGGGACCGTAGGTTATAGTACTTATGCGCTTGCCAGCTTTCTCCCGCTGAGCGAGAGCGAGAATGCCGAGTTGGCGCTGGACATCGAGTTCGAAAACGAGTGGGAAGCGACGAGCGATTGGAACGAGGATGATGTAGAGGCTGTGATGGAAGAGAGGGAGTTGTGTTATCCACATTTGAGGCGAGGGCGGGAAGGGGAAGGACAAGATCAAGGGCAGGGTGAGCGTGAGAGGGAGGAGGAACTAGCAGAGGGGGAAGGCGGAGAGGAGCCGATGGATCTATCATAGATACCTGGACGTCGATCATGGCATCGTGTCCGGGGTAGAATAGCACCGTCGACGAATACGGGCCTACAGACGGGCTAACCACTAATGGCTGTCAAGATCTTTGAAGAAGCGTACATGAAGAGGGTCATTGAATCGACGACGGTTTCAATGCAGACTCGATGGAGATGACGATGCCACAACGCGAAGTTATAGTCGTGAGCAGGTTAGGTTGCGGAATTGTGCAGGCTACGGAAACAAGGATCACCGGATATCCATCATCGGGATTGAGCGCTAGAGAAAATATTAGGCATTGCCTTATGGGGAGAGTTTGGTGTGTTCAGCCATCTTCCCTCCCCTCATTGTTTCGCGATGCACCTTTGCAAACGCCGTGCCGACCCAAAAACTCGCCTGCGATCATGACTACGTGTACAACGGCGAGTGCAGGGTGACTACACCAACATCTTCCAAGAAGCCAGGGCCGATAACACACCCACATATGACGACTCGGACAACTTAGCTTACACAGTTCCGTTTCCGGTGTAGCACTGCCACAATTATGTTTGTATTTGTTTATGTGTACCAAACCCCTAACCTAGCAGCGACACGTTGCGGCGGGGTCCGGCGACGTTTGAGTCCTTACTAGTCGAAGAGCAGGATAATCCCTCTCGAATACCAGTCAGAACAACGGGTTGTCCAAACTTCCAGGAACTCTTTGGAACCGTGGACAGCGTCAACGTTGACATGCTATTCAATACAGGGAAACTCGGACCTAGGGAATGACCCCTCTTCTATTGAATTGATTACGCTCCACTCAATACATTGTCGGATCTCGACAGGGGCTAATTCCAGAACGAATAAAGCCTGCCTCCCTACCACCCCGAATCTTTCATCCCACCCTCCACCCTCCCAGCCTTCTCAGCCATCGTAGATTGCCCTTCATGACCCTCTTCAAATCTCCCTTCTCCCGTCTGTCGCACAAAGCGACGCCAGTGGTCGCCACCAACATGTCTCTCGACTCTTGGTGTCACCAGCCGTGCGCCCAGTCTACCCGGTTCGTTCAAAAAGTCGAAATGTGCACGGCTCTTTGTGCGGGTGAAGATGCCTGGGGTATGCCACTCCCTGCAAACCACCATCACACGCTGCTTCGGGTGTGTTTAATGCCCACCCGCAGCGGTCCCTGTACTTCAGAGGATACACTCCTCATAGAACGTGTCCTTTCGACCTGTGGTGCATTCCACTCTGTGACCCCTATCTCAGAGCCACTCTCAGACGGCGGCACCCTTCTCCATCCTGACGTCCATGATCGCATCTGCGCCATCGCCGACGGCCCTTCCACTGCGCTCGCACAGAGCCTCGTGGTAGAACGGACCCTCACGTTCGGCGATCGCGCCCTCACCCTAGCCCATTTTGCGCAGATCCTCACCTTTATGAGTCAAACGACCAAGATGATCTGCGATGGCGGAGACTGTAAATTCCAGTCGCGTTCATTTGCGTTTGCGTGTTTGACGGCGTTAGCGCCGACGTTGCCGCCTCGCAAGGTAGGCCAAGGAATGGCCTCCAAAGTCGGTTGGTGTGGGTCGGGGACAGTGGACGATTCCGTGTTTGAGTTGAGCGCGGAAGCGTTTTTGGTTCAGGTACCGTGGTTGGTCCAGAGGGATCCCGCGTCAATGCAGACCGTGAGTACTTTCTTTTTTCCAAGTGATTCGTTACTAAGATATTTTCCCGCAGGTCAAACTCATTGAGGCATTGAAGGACGAGCCCCAGGATAGGACGAGGGCAAGACTTTACCACTAAATAAACAGTTTTCTTAGGATCAAGATGGGATTGAGTAGTTACCAAGATTATTGTATTTCTATATCCGTTTTTCTCTATGGTAGTTTCAATAATGCCTGGCTGTATCGTGGTTGCATGATGGGAATCGAAATCTTTACCACTAGACTTGTCAGCTGTACCTCGCACTCATTGAAGATATTATGTCTGCCTGCCGCTGCTGAAAATCTCAGAGTAGTATCCGTCAATGGCTCTCTTGGAGTCTCCTACCGCGGGGACAAACTTGACCATGATAATATGGTCAGGGTGCTCGCCTTTAATCGCCTTGTCCTTGGCACTGGGAACGAAAGGGTTGTAGACCAAATGATTCGCCTCAACCAGTATATCTTCGACGACGCTGCTCTTGCTGACGTGTCGCCGACCCATAGTTGCACTTCTTTTTGAAATAGACATTTCAATCGAGGGACACATTCGTCGTCGCGATCTTGGTGTAATTGGACTGCGATGTAGGATCGTTGACATGAAAACTTGGAGTAGCCAGTATCTCAATCGAATACGAGATCAATGTGACCATCGCAGTTTATAAAGCAACCAATGATTCTCCGCGTTCAACGCGTCTGATCGACACGAGTCAAACCTTTGTTGTCTGGCTAGTCGGTCGCCATACAGCAGTAGGCATCCGATTGGTCGACCACTAGGCAACCCAAATTCATTTAACCCTCGCCGAAGTCAATTTTCGACACGGCGACAAAAGTAGGGAGAATTGACTGCTCCGTGACGCGACAAAAGGCGTGGCGGAACCACGACTGCGGACGAGCAGGCAGGTTGTGGCACGGGAAGAAGACACGTGCCGCTTATGTACCTACGCTCGTCCGAAGACCACCGTGAGGCTCTCTGGCTCTGCTCGTGCCTCGCTACGCCGTAGATCACCACTTACCCTGCAACCCCACCATCGACATCGATGGACACCGGTACGTACTTGCAGGATGGTGTTGCATTTATGCTGATTATTGAGTAAGAGTGTTCCCTGCCTGTGGAAGTCGACATTGGTAGCAAATTATGGGCAGTGACGTTCTCTGCGAATGGCAAGTATCTCGTGAGTGGCGATGGGAACGGGGTTCGAATGTGGCAAGGAAAACTTGTGATGGAAACGAATGGTGTCATGTGTCTCGCTGCGTCCCGGGACGGGAGATGGATCGCTTCTGGGACATACTGGGGCTATTTGCGCTTGTGGGATGCGACAACACACGAACAAGTTTTCAAGCACTGGGAGGACAGCCGGGAGATCAACGGAGTCGATTTCTCGCCCGACTCAACCCGACTCGTTTCCGCATCAGCGAACGGCACGGCCACTGTTTGGGACCTCGAGACTCTGAAGCGAAAGCAGATACTCCCTCACGATAATTATGTGATCGCAGCGAAATACTCGCCGCAGGGAGACCGGATCGCGACAGCCACATTCCATGCCAGATCCGTTCGAGTCTGGGACAGCAACAATGGCCACTTGCTCGTCGACATCGCAGTAGCAGTAATCCCGTTGTACAACACCGGTCTCCTATGGTTCGACAACCACATTTTTGTCGTGTCCGACAATAAAATCAAGGAGCTCGACGCATCCACCGCGTCAACGGTCTCGGAGTGGCAAGTCGCTGATCCCAATGACTACTCGTGCATTGCCCTCCCAAAGCACGGGAGTTTCATTGCATACGCTACGAACTATACGGTCACGTTTTGGGACACATCGACGCGCACCCAGCTCGATCAAATACGACATCCTCAATACATATGCTCTATCGCGATCTCACTAGACGACCAGTTGATCGCCATTGGTGGAGAGGACGGGAAAACCAGGATTGAGAGTCTGCCCCGCTTCTTCGTAGGCACCGAGCATTGTCGGACCATGGGCACATTTGAACAATTTGACTTACAATGTTAGACGCCCAGTTACGAGCAAGGTCAACAAGACGAGCAGCAGCCTTTGATATCGGGAGACCATGACGACAATCCACCTGACTTGACCTCGGTAGGAATCGTTACTATTATATTACGCGTCGCGCTGACTTCATTGGGTACATACTCCAGGAAGGACCTCACACCGTTGTACGTAGCGTGTCCATATCTGAACGGTCCTCTTACTCCGATCATGTTCCCACATAGGATCCGATCTCAGCCCCCACCTTCCGTGAACCCGATTTTCAGATTAACGACGCCGTCCTCGATTTATGGAAGCAAGATCGGCTCGACAACGCAGAGGTGTTATTGACGGCAGCGATCAGCGCGTCTCAGAATCCAACCCACTGCGTTCTCGCTAGTCGAGCCCTTGTTCGGGCGCGTTTGCGGAAGTGGACTATGTCGCTTGCCGATGCAGAAATGGTGTGCTTTACTCGACTTTCGCTTACACTGACGATGACATCAATTCACATCAAGGCCATAAAAATCCAACCATCGGCCATTGGCTACATCGCCAAGAGCATAGCTCATATCGGCAACGGAGAAAAGTACGAGGGCTATCGGGCCTGCGACATCGCGTTCGAACACCTTCATCCATCTCATGTTACATTTCTCCTTCTCATCAAGGTCCGTGATTTCCAACCTTGCATGCCGCTCGGCTGTATATAGCCTTTAGGCCATCATTGTCTTTATGGCCGGAGAGCATATCGATGCGATATCGCGTGTGGACGACCTCATCGCTATGGTCCCCTCCAACTTAGAATGCTGTGTAGTTCAGGCGCGTGCATAATGTGCCGTCCCGCAGTGGATATCACTGCTGACAATTCCAATAGGCCTACATGCACTTTCACGTCGGAAACTCGCGTATGATGATTGGCAACTATGAGGACGCGATACATTCGTTCGAGCACGCACAAGCCAAGCTACGACCCCTCCCGAGTGAATTGCTCTTCCTAGTCTCACTGGCAAGTTATCTAACGGGTATATCGTAGCGAATTAATATCGCTCACTATCTTCGGCAGATATCTGGATGGAAATTTGATAATCTTGTCATCACAACACGACAATGTCTGTGTGAAGCCTTCTATTCGGCGGGTCGCACCACGGATGCGGTTGAGTGTTTCCGCCAACTCACGAATGAATCGGGGGAAGAGATGAACTTGCAACGTGAGCACCACGAATGGGCTCTTGGTGAGTGGTCGCGCATCCCGTGGTGTCGTCGCTGACGTGATAACTCTGACAGACTTTAGGCAGCGTTCCTCCAGGAAATTTGAGCATTTCGGAGATACTTCAGCGGATGCCAAGCGATATGACAAGGCCATCTCCCACTATTCGACTGCATTGTCTCTTGATCCACCATCCACCCGAGACATTCTCTCCAAGCGAAGCAAGGCATATTTGGCGACTGGGTCATGGAAACAGGCGCTAGACGATGTAAACCAGGTACATAATTTTGCTTTACATGGATCAAGGCACTGATACATCACAATTAGATGATCACGCTCGACCCCTCATCACCTTGGGGGTACGAGATGAAGCATGCAATTCTACATAGGGCAGGAGACTATGACGGGGCGGTTAATACGTTTGAGGTGATGCTCTCGAAGATAGAACAGTCACCTGACCCAGAGGTTCAACGTGACTTGCATCCTCGTTACATGATAAAAATGATGTGCTGACGTTATCCGATAGGACTCGGTGACCAGTACATCCGCCCGTCGAGCATGCGAGCGACGATCCGCAAACTTATCCAGAGGATTACCCGTCGTTTGCCACGCGAACTCATCAACACGGCTGACGGGCGTTTGTACAATAGAGCAGAGCTGGCATCTGCATTCCAATCATCGGCGATCTATAAAGAACTTGTTTCATCCACGACAACGCGTATCGACTACGTCCGGGTCAAACGTAAAGTACGACAGTACTTCCGATACGTGATGCTATCGCACAAGTGGGAAGACGACGAGCCATTGCTCCAGCAGGTGATGCATATTTCGGTATATGATCTGGGTCAATCTCCGACCCACGACAAACTACAAACATTCTGTAAAATCGTTCGGGATGGTGGATTCATTTGGGCTTGGAGTGATACTTGCTGTATCAATAGATCAGACCACTTCGTTCTCCAAGAAGCCCTGGTGGCCATGTTCAAGTGGTACCAGGGATCCGCCTTGACAGTTGTTTTCCTCCGAGGTGTTCTCTCCTCATCACAGTTTGGCACTCTCATGGGAAGCTTATGGAATACGCGCGCCTGGACCCTTCAAGAATACATTGCTGCCAAGGTTGTCCTCTTCTACACAGAAGACTGGACACTCTACCTCAATCTACAGTCGCCGAACCACAAAGGGTCACAGGAAGTCATTTCGGAGATGGAGGAAGCCACTGGAGTGTCTGCAAAGGAATTGATGGCACTTCGTCCAGGGTTGAGCAACATTCGGGAGAAGCTCCGTCTTGCCTCGACAAGGCAGACGACACTGGTGGAAGACGAAGCATACTCATTACTTGGTATCTTCTCGGCTGCCGGTATACCCGCGATATACGGCGAAGGAGAGGGTGCCCTAGGGCGTCTTTTGGCGAGTATTCTCACCAGATCTGGAGACGTCAGTATCCTTGCATGGACTGGCGAGTCTGGCCCCTTCAACAGCTGTCTGCCCGCCCATATCGCTGTGTTTAATGGTCCAGTGACGTCACACATTCCCCCGCACATCCCGGACGCCGAGATGGAAACAAATATCACTACGTCATACACTCCTTCATTTGACCTCGATGCAGCGCTGAGGCTATACGATCGTATCCGCGAACTTCCTACACCCAGGTTTGCAGAGACTCGGATGACACTTCCATGTATCGCTTTCCAACTCCCGCGTCTTTCGTCGTATCGAACAACGGGTTCACTTCGTGCTTATCGCATGAATACCGATGCCTTTGGGAGTGTAGAAATCAGGACGAAACATGACCTCTCTCGCTTTGGGACTCTGTACCTTGTCCATCCTTGGTTGTGGAGTCTCCTAGAGCATAAAGACGTCCATAGTGGTGCTTTTGAAGAGGACAGTGCTATGCCTCCTCCCTCCCCGGACCCAGACGACGAAGAGACCAACGACGCAGCGATCGATGATGCAGCACTCTATGATTCGTCATCACCTCCTGAACCCCAATCGCCTGGAGTCCCTGATCCCGTTCACATGGTACCAATGGATCGAGAGATGCGGGCACGACGGCTCGTTGCCCGTCTTAGACAGCCATTTGGCGCACTCTTGTTCAGGCTGACAGCGGCAGATCAACGTGTGGTGGGGTATAAGCGGGTCGCAGCGGATAGCATGATCAATGTGCAGTTTAAGGAGAGCTTTCCTCTGGCTAGTATTCTGGATAGAGTACGTACAGTCGACGTTCTATGACGTTCGTAGCATCCTGAACGTGTTTCTAACTACTACTGCTACACCTTGCAATTAAATATGTGAAGTGATTGACTACCCATCGGGTAGGTAAAGAAGAAAATCTCTACGAACACAAAACAATCTATACACATCTCATGACATGACTGAATCATATCGACCCCATCTTTCTATTCCAGGTATCGTAAATCCACGTATCAGATAGACGCCTTACCTCTCGGTTCGTATGGTAACAACAACGCTAGGCAACCCGCGATGACGACCATGCCGCCCGAGATATACACCGGCACGGACGTCGCGAGGTTTGCGTACAGCGCGATCACAGGCGCCTATTTGAGGGGGAAGCGTACATATAATTTTAGTTATAGAACGACGTTCTGGGCTCGAACAGAAGCACATACGATGACCCCAAACACGCGCGCCGCAGTAGCCGTGAGACCATTGCCCGTCCCACGATCCTTGGCAGGGAATATCTCTGACGTGAGGGCATACAGCACGCCGTACATCATCTATACCCAAGGTCAAAGACGAACACCATCGAACAAAAAGAAATCGCACGTTGCTGCAACACGCGTAGCCGCAGTTCCATCCCAGAAGCTGGTTCGATGTCCTGGAAGTAGTGCTCGCATAGAGGAACGCGCCGGTGAGCCCTTCATTTCGCGAGAGGTCGTTGAGCGGTGAAAATGCGTAAGAGGAAAAAAAGAGACTCGCCTGCGGAGATTGCGAAGGTGCCCTTGCGTCCAACGTATGGGACCTCTACGGCCCATCCTGCAAGGAAGGCCGCGGGGATCCCCATCACGCTCAGGATAACTTGCTGTTGTCATACAACGTGAGGCGCAAACCAACACGGTGTCTGCGAATAACGTACGTTGCGATATGCGATGTAGAGGGATGCGTCTCCGAACACGGCACCGCGAGTAGCCAACCTTGACAAACGGTCAAGCTGTATCGTGCAGCGACAGCTCTCCACTCACAAGTAAGGCAAGAAGCTGTTATACAATGTCAACGCGAGACCAATCATGCCTTAGGTGTAAAGGGATTTGATCAGCATGTCTCGGAATAGGCGAGGAGCGTCACCATACCCCAAATGGCGATGAGCAGGCTGGTAGTCCAAGCCATCTTTGGAGTAGCAAACAGCGCCTTGATATGATCTACGCCGTACTTGGAGTCCTTGGACAGTATGCTACGCCGCGGTCTCGATGGTAACATATTACGGTCCCGTCCTGGCGCCTCCAGCTCTTCCACCGTGAGCGTCGTTGCCTTGCCATTGTATCTGGCCAACTGATGGATCACTTCGACTGCTTCTGCGTCCCTGCCGATGCCGGAGAGGAACCGCGGACTTTCCAGGAGGGTAAAAACGAAGAAGCGGAGACCCCAAAGAAAGAGGGTGAGGCCCCCTAGCGCGAACAGAAGGTATCTCCATCCCATATTATTGGACCTATGGCAATTCACGGGGGTGGCACAAGAGAAATTGGCGATCAGGGGCCACGCGATCTGTACGAGGCGCATTAGTGCATCAAACGATATCCTGAGTCTTGGACTTACGAGACTACAAAAAAGCTGACCCAAGCACCACCAAATGGAGAGTATCGTCAAAACATATTGATGAGATGCAGGCATGACATCTAGCCGAAGAAGATCAATCGAGCGGTTCCGGAAACGTAAAAAACATTCGCTTCACCCAAAAAGACGGCCGAGTCCACAGGTATATTACCTTCAAGGGTTCAGTGTGTGGTAGTTCACCATGAAACTAGTTAAACGTACCACCAACGCCGACGCCGACAAGGGCAATCAGCGATGCCAAAGTGACAAAGTTGGGGGAGCCACCAGCGGCCAAGCCGAAAACACCCGCGATGAAAAGTGTTAGGTTGAAAGACCACCTACGTTGTAGGGTTAAACACGTTTAGATGACAGACGACAAACGGACCTTCGACCCCAGATGTCACATCCGAGGCTCCAAAAAATAGTGCCTACGAGGAGACCGACGTTGGCTGCCAATGACAGAAACGGGCTATTGAAATGGAACTCGTAGATGACCGGCGTTAAAATTAGGCCAGCCAACAGCTTGTAAAATATCGTTTAAATCTAGACGCGGTGGTTCTCGGGCGCACTTACGGGCCATACACTATCTCTGTGAGCCAACTGTGAGCGTTACCCGAATAGACGGAAAATCTGACGTACGCGAACCACCCAAAGCCAGCGACGACGAATAGACACCACTATGCATGACGGCACCAAGCATCAATTATACGTCACGCACGCTTGTCTCGTCAATCGCCATACCTGGTATTTGCCCATGCCAATCTCCTGTATGGCACGATTCAGGATGCGCGCTTTTGCCTGGTATACCGGATCGTCGTACCCATCTTGGTACAAGTCAACAGCATATGGTATTTGGGTGCTCGTTGGTCCGTCGATCGAACCGTAGCTCATCCTCGGTATATTTTCAGGTGGGTGAGACTTGATGTACGTCCGAGGGCTAGTACTTGACATGCGTTACTGTAAGGGATTTTCGCTTGCGGGTGGAGGGCGGCGGGGTGAAAGGAATGGTGGGAAGCAAGCTGGATATTCAGATGCTAGAAACTTGAGCGTGGAACCGAGACGGAGGAAAGAATGTCCGCAGTGCTTCTCTCCTCGATCGCGTAATTCGTGCTGACATGCTATTTCTCCGACGCCACGGTTATTACAGTAACATTGTGGTTACTAAGGCGAACATGGAATTAAAAGTCGAGTCTAGAAGTAGGTTTGGCCCGACCCGTATAGTAAAAGATAGCGTGACTGCAACCTATTTCCAGGAGGGGTGAACACTTTTCCCGGGCACCTTCCGTGATCCACCTACGAGCTACGACAATCTTATATAACCACACTGACTGATTCACTGTGACGAGGGGACGAAACAAAAGAACTCGAAAACGCCATACCGCAAGTTCGATTGAGAGACCAGTACCAAGTCGAAGGCTATCCGTTCAACCTTTTTTCCCCGTAGGGTCTGTCGATCGCCCTCTTCTCCGTTTCACATCCCAGTTGTACATCCTGGCAGTGTTCACCTCCATCACAGTGAGTTGCTCACGAAGGAACTCCAGATCCTCTATCGTCGCCTTCAGACTTGCTTCCGCTGCGCCAAGTTTCGATCGTAATAGCGATATGGCCGCAGGAATTTTATATGATAACATGACGTTTGCCTGCGGGAACACGATCAACAGGAGACGAGAGGGTGAAAACAAAAAAGTATACCCCTAGCCAGAGGTAAACAACGTCGGTGTCTTGGAGTTGTGCCTCCACGTAAAGCGTGTCATTCAACTCAAACGTCGTGGTCAAGGGTTTCTTAGCGGCCTCTTGATCCTCGTCCTCGAGTTCATCTGCGTCGTCGACTGCCTTTTGTTTGCCCTCCTAGAGACAGCTCACGAGAGCGCGTCGATTCAGCGAAGCGGTCTACTTACGCGTCTTTCTTGCAAAAACTCGACCATGTGGAGTGTCTTCTTGATATCAGGTATTTTATCTTCGAGGCTCCTTCGGCGTTGTGTCAAATTGGCGTCCATGTAGCGATATTTCCTGTACTTTTATCGGTTCAAGAGTGTCACAGTAGAATTCAACCAGAAAACGTACGCGATCGCGTCTTGGAAGGCCTTGAGGGGTCCCTCGACGTCACCGTCGGGACCGCCGATGTATTCCTCGACATTGGTCTAGAAAAGCAGCAGATGGCATCGGTATCTGCACGAAGTCAATGTCTACTCACGATGAAAGGTGCTTTTGGTATTCCACGAGGGTTCTTCTCGGGGCCAAATATCGATGTCGAGGCCATCGCAGCTCGGCGTATCAACTACAGATGCGGACTTGTCAAAAGTCGTCGCTCGGCATGTTCCGATCGGAGTCGGGAGTTCGTCTTTTTCTTGGTCGCATCTTTGTACTCGACGACCATGTCTCGTCTCATCGTAAAGAACCTCCCTCCAAATCTAACTACGGAACGCCTCCGAAAACACATTGAGCAGAAGGGTGCACCGCCTGGGACGATCACTGACATCAAAATTGCCCATAAACCAGATGGCACATCTCGACGGTTCGCCTTTGTGGGTTTCAAGACCGACAAGGAGGCGGCTGCCGCGAGGGACTGGTTCGATTGTACTTTTATCGAGTCGTCGCGGTTGAGTGTGACTATTGTGGAGGTATGGTTTATCCAGTCTTTCGTAGCAGGGTAGTGACCATTCGAACAGGGCGCCAAGGATGCTCCAACCCCTCGTCCAAACAAACGGCGCCGACTGACCGGTGAGGACGATAACAACAGCAAGCAAGCAGGCCCTTTAATGCCGGATGACTCGGCAAGGGAAACCATCCAACAGACATCGCGCCTCTTCCTTCGTAATCTGGCCTTCTCATGTACTGACGATGATCTCCTCGCTCTCTTTCGGCCATTTGGAGAAATTGCGCAGGTGAGCGTTTGACGGTAATTCGAATGGATGCATTGTCCGCGATGAAAAAATAAATAGGGACATCAGATTCTCAAGGAACATGATGATCCTCAGGGAAATAAATGATAGTATTGTCCTGACTTTTTATTATCATTGATACATACCTCGATGGCCACATGCTAACCTCGATCTTCTCTAGGTGAGATATCTATTCAGTGCCCTTTCTCATGTGGTGTAGCAATGTATTGGGACATCTAACTCACTTTATATTTTGACCCGGAAGTGCAGGTGTCTGAATTTATATTCACCGTGCAAATTGTGATTTGATACTCACTTGTTGGCAGGTTCATATCCCGCTTGATTCAGTGTCTAGGCAATCCAAAGGGATTGCCTATGTGACTTTTGTACAACCCCCTTCTGCTCTGGCTGCTTATGATGCACTCGATAAAAAGTCTTTCCAAGGCCGACTCTTACACATTCTGCCAGCCGTGGATCGTAAAGGGAAATCCGATGCATTAGACACCGGAGACAAGAAATTGTCGATCAAGGACGAGCGCAAAGCAAAGCGTAAAGCCACTGCCGGGCGCGAATTCAATTGGAGTATGTTGTATATGAATGTTCGTCGACCCAATGTTCCGCCGTGCTGCCTTTTGTGTAGCCTAATACATTTTGTTGCGTTCAGAGCGACGCTGTAGTCTCTTCGATTGCGGATCGTCTCAGTATACCAAAGGCGGACATTTTGAGTCCTGAGTCCAGTAACGCGGCAGTGAAGCTTGCGTTGGCCGAGACGCATGTCATTCAGGAGACGAAGTCCTATCTCGAGTCGCAGGGCGTAATCCTTTCGGCTTTCGCCTCTCGAGGACGTTCGGATACGATAATTTTGGTCAAGAACATACCATACGGGACCTCTGCCGATCAGATTCGTGAGCTATTTGAGGTGCATGGCAAGCTAAGCAGGGTCGTTGTGCCACCTGCGGGAACGATGGCGGTGGTGGAGTTTGAACACGCCGTCGAGGCTAGCAAAGCTTTCCGTGCGGTTGCCTATCGGCGTTTAGGAAATTCTGTCATATACCTTGAGAAAGGACCCCTTGGAATGTTCCAAGAGGTGCTCGAAGACGCAGGACAGCCCGCCACTACAATCGCATATGGGTTTGCATCAGTCACTATCGATGAACAAGACGCGCCCGACTCGGCGGGCGAGGAAGATGTGTGTTTATCTGCGGGCTCGACGCTTTTCGTCAAGAACCTGGCCTTCAGCACAACAACTGAAGAGCTCAAACAGGTCTTTAGGAATCTCCCTGACTTCGCGTTTGCACGGGTACAAACCAAGCCAGATCCCAAGCGGCCCACCGTACCGGGTGCCGAGGCTCCTAGGCTCAGCATGGGATATGGTTTCGTCGGGTTCAAGACGGTTGAAGGTGCCAAAAAAGCACTCAAAGGCATGCAGGGGTTTACGCTCGGTGGGCATGCACTGCACGTCAGGTTCGCCGGGCGGGGGACCGAGGAAGACGCACCCAAGGACAAGGCGATCGCCAAGTCCCGCACAACCAAGATGATCGTCAAGAACGTCCCGTTCGAGGCGACCAAAAGGGACATTCGGGAGCTATTCAGGTACGTGTTCCCGCGTTCGTGGCGTTTGCGCTTGTGGTCGCGGTGCTGAATTATCCCCCTACACAGCGCACACGGCCAGCTCAAGTCGGTACGTCTACCGAAGCGGTTCGACGCACGGTCTCGTGGGTTCGCGTTCCTCGAGTTCGTGACGCGGCAAGAGGCGGAGAATGCGTATGCTGCGCTTCGGCATACGCATTTGCTTGGGCGGCATCTCGTCCTGGAGTGGGCCGAGGAGGCGGAGCAAGACCTAAATGCGCTGCGACAAAAGGCGGGCGTGGGGTATGGTGGCGGAGCCGCGCTACCGGGCAAAAAGAGGAAGTTCCAGATGAGTGATCGTGAGGACGAAGAGGTGGAATAATCTATATACACTGATGCCATTGCTGCTTCGATGCGACGCATGTTAGCCCCTTTTTGACTACCGTGACGGTTCCTACATGCCGCCGATGTCCGTACGAGGGCACCTTGAAAAGAAGTTGGTGGTAGCAGTGGTCTAAGGCGGTGAGCTAGTAGGGTTGAACGAAACCTCAGACCGTCCCAACCTACCTATCGATATTACAACACAAATTCATTGTTCACGTGGATGATATGCACGATAATGCAGTGCTCATCGTATTGTTAATGAGCCTGCGTAACGCTCGCTGAGGCAGTCTTCCCCCTCCCTCCGACTATACATAGTCATTGCGCGCCTTTCACTGTTAGTCTTTCGCACAACAATCTCGCGATTTCTATCACGGGATAAGGATTGCCAACTGGACAGGACAATTGACATATATACCATCATATACCTCCTCTCCGCTTTTCTTGCCAATATCTGTGCTGTACAGTCGTGACCGCAATCAAGTGAGTAGGAACTCGACAAAGATAAGGGTAAGATTCGGATGAGCATTCTACTCTTCTGAAGATGATTATATGCAACGATTCCGCTGAATCCCGTAGCGTAAAGGTCTTTACTGTACCATGAGTCCACTTTACCTTGTTATCGCCGAGGGAATTCGCCTGGGGGCAATTCAAATTGGATTCTAGCTCCCGAGCCCGATGCATCTCTACCACTGAGAGAGAACCTTGTCACCGATACCGATTTTATGGTGCCTTTGTCCCATGCATTTCCTTGCGCCACACCCAAGATCAACACCTCTGTTGATATAACCTGAAAACTGGCCAGTCAGCGCCAACTATAATTCGTGGATCCGCAACAAAACGTTCCAACGTACCCGTCATTGCTGTGTGCACAAGCTGAGGCGTGGACTCCACCGGACCTCCCAACTCAAATGATACCAAAAATGCGATCCGAGCGAGTGGGCGTGGTAGCACAAACTCGACAACGACCATAAGAAGGATGATATACGAGGCCGTATGCTCCTCTCCGAGCCAGTTCTTTATTCCCCTCACACGGCGCATGATTTCATAACAGATCATCGACGTGAAAGTGGCATGCAGGAAATCTGAGATTGAGTGATATGTCACTGGCAGGTCAGGTTTGCCAGTATTCCCTTTTGAATAAACGAACCCAGGAATCATGAACTGCCCAAAGGGGCACGATCCCTAAGGTTGATTGTGCGCGAGGTGGAAGTGAGACTGTACGACGCGTGTGTGGATAAATGAATCTCGCCATATTAGATGGTCTGCAGGTGTATTCCAACGTAGAATGCTTGCGAGCTGGGTGTTGGTGATGCAGACGTGAATGAATCAGAGGATATTGTAGACAGGCATTTCACCTGTGGAACATATGTACCCTTCATAGGTGGACAAGAGCCAAGGTCACCCCGTAGCGGTCTCTTAACCAAGTAGACGAATATGAAGATTTCGCATTCGAACGCTTTTTGCAACCGTAATATGCTACAGGGCGTAGTTTTTGGACCTTGAAACGCGATCCAGGTTGATTGGTCACGTCGACAGTACACAGGGAATCGGAGGAAGCACAGAACAATCAAGCGACTTGAGTAGAGGACTAATTATGGTGCATTACTCCCACGCCACTGACGCGTCCGATATGCGTGTCATCAGCCCCTTTTTTTCAAAATTTGTGGTTCTGTTCGTTCAAGCCTTATGACCGCGACAGACGTCGACGACGGCGCTGACTTGGAGCTTCAGCATCCTGCAAAATGCAGGAACTTTCCTGATTCTGGTGGAATGGAATCAGGCAACAGGCAATTTTAGTTTCCAGACGGTGACGTCATCCTCCAGGTCGAGGACAAGCATCTCAAGATTCATCAAAACAAGCTGATGGATTCTGTCGTTTTCTCCACCATACTCGAGTTACCTCAGCCAATGCTAACGGAGAGCTTCGATGGTTGTCCACTCGTCAGATTACATCATAATGCACTCCACGACTGGGTCCCAGTTCTGGATTAGATGTACGATCGTGCGTGAGTAGGTTGATTGGCCAAGTACCACTTTTAGTGAAGACAAGACCGGTTTGTTCGAACTTCGATCCACCTCTCTGGACGTTATGGCCAGGGCACTCCGAATTTCTACTAAATACGAAATCTCGGAGTTGCGTCAGTGGTGTAAATAGCGACCCCTCTCGAGATGGCCACAGAAAATCGTTGAGATGAACGCAGCGGCCATGCCAAATGCAGCAGGTCAGTCAATTTATGTGGCATTTCACGAACCTTACGAACGAGTTGCAGAAGCGATGTCTTGCGCGCGAACTAGATATCCCGGAAGTCCTTCCAGCCGCGTTTTATGCACTTGTCGTTCAACGCTGGAGAAATGACGGTGATGGCGGTGGCAGTCACTTAATCCTCTCCCGTGGATCTGCGACGCATCATCGTCGGTCGTCATCAACTAGGACCCGCGCATGCACGCCAAGTTTTTCAACCTCTGCCAGGCGTGCGAGCCCGTGTACAAACATTGGCTAACGGAACGACTAATGCCTTCACCCCACTCGCCATATGCGGGTTGGCTGCTTCGCGATCTTGACCGACTGTCCAAAGAAGGTTTTACGGATGTGCCCACCTGTGATAGATGTACACACGCTCTCCGTTATGCCGTTGATCAGTTCCTTGCACAGCTCCAGGACGCCATCCCAAACTATTTCATGCTCTGATATTGCTCATATGTGTTACCTCGGCCACTGTATATACTCTGGCGTGGCCATCATGAGGTGGCGCGAATCAGTGTGTCGTTTATTCTGTCGTTCTGTGAGGAAATGGGTGGGGATCTCCGTGCCGATTGTTCTCATGAGAGTTCCTGCTTTGCTGGCAGAAGGTCGGCCTTTGGCACAATTTGATATCTACCGGTCCCTTTATACGATCAGTCGCCTATCGTGATACTTGCTGCAAGCAGTCACTCGCTTAGAGATTTACTTCCACCATCTGTGCGAACACAGACCTCTCTCTGACATGACATCCACTCTCGATCCCACTACCATCGGCAAACCGAAGCGTCCCCGTAAACACGTCAGATCTCTCACGGGTACGTCCAAGTCCAAGGATCTGATTGGTACGAGCACATCGAGCATGGCTTTGTTTTAGGCTATCTCCCAGAGAAAGACGACACTGGCAAGGAAAAATGGCCCAGGGGTGAAGAGGAGGTGTGGAAAGACGGTTATCGAAACCTTGATACGGGTGAGTGCTGATTAGGAGGATCCCGTCAGGATTCGGGGGTCGCTGTCCTCACTTCAGTTTTCATGAAGACGTCCAATCTATCACGAGGTCTTTTGTGAACCATGTTCAAACTTCGTTGGCACGACAAGTTTACAGTCTCGATGACTTGGGTGCTTATCAGGCGACTGCGCTCTCCGTCCGCGACAACCTACTCGTACGAGTCTAGTCTCAGTTTTCTTTCAAGTTAACCCATCCTTTTCACAGATCAATTGGAATGACACACAGCTGCAATTGAACCGCAAAGGCGGAAAACGTGCCTATTATTTGTCCCTCGAATTCCTGATGGGGCGGGCGCTCGACAATGCGCTCCTTAATCTTGGACTCAAAGACAGGTTCCGACAAGGTGTCGACAGACTCGGGTTCAACCTTGAGGACCTCCTGGATCAAGAACGTGATGCTGGCTTAGGAAATGGTGGCCTAGGTCGCCTTGCAGCATGTTATCTCGATTCATCGGCCTCGCAGGAACTTCCGGTTTGGGGATATGGGCTTCGTTATAAATACGGCATCTTCCAGCAGCTTATCTCCCCCGATGGACAGCAACTCGAGGCACCGGACCCTTGGCTTGAGAATTCGAACCCATGGGAACTGCCTCGCATCGACGTCACGTACGAGATTCGCTTTTACGGAGTAGCAGACAGGTACCATGATGGAAGTGGACGCGGTGTATGGCATGGTGGTCAAGAAGTGCTGGCGGTTGCGTATGACATCATGATTCCAGGTTTCGATACGCGGAATACCAACAATCTTCGTCTTTGGGAGAGTAAACCCAAGCGAGGCTTCGATTTGAACAGTTTCAACGGTGAGGCCTCCCGTTGTACAAGGATACAGCCCCTCGTCTGACATGTCCGCTTAGCTGGAGATTACGAGCGTGCGGTCGAGTCCTCGAACAGTGCTGCCGCTATTACCTCGGTGCTTTATCCTAATGACCATACAACTTGTGAGCGGTCTCTTCCGCCTATCGGTTGATCGTCTACTTACATTGTTTGGCTGACAGTCGGAAAGGAGCTGCGCCTTAAACAACAGTACTTCTGGACTGCGGCAAGTCTCGGAGACATCCTAAGGCGGTTCAAGAACCTAAATAAACCGATTACGGAACTGCCTGATTGTGAGTTACTGGGAAACATGTCTCTTGGTTGACTAAACAATCACCAGATGTTGCTATTCAGCTCAACGACGTAAGTACACTGTGCAGTCGCGGTGCAAGTTTGTCTGAGATCATATGGCAGACCCACCCTACATTGGCCATCCCTGAACTGATGCGCATTTTACTCGATGACGAAGACTTGCCTTGGCAAACAGCGTGGAAGGTTGTCACAGAGACGTTCTTCTTCACTAACCACACAGTACTTCCTGTGGGTCACATAACCATGCATTCACCGTCGCCTTTTCAACGATATGTTCTAGGAAGCCTTGGAAAAGTGGCCGGTCCCTCTGATGGAGCATCTTCTACCTCGGTATGTTGTTAGTTCCTTGTTTGATATTATCGTTTAACTATCTCTTAGACACATGCAGATCATATTTGATATCGTCAGTCTGTGTCTTCTAAGAGGAGAACTCGCTAACACCGGCCTCGCATTTACAGAACTTGTGAGTCGGTTGTCCTAATCGCTTTGTCGAGTTTAAAAGATAATATGGTCGGTTTCAAAGAATCTTCTTGCAATGTAAGTGTGTGTTAGTTTCGACAGCCCCAGGCTAAGGTTACAATAGCCGTCGAACGGATGTTCCTTGGCGACCGTGACCGATTGGCGAGGATGTCGTTGATTGAAGGCAAGTGATGTCACTCTCCTTGCATGGAATTCATAACCACGATTACTTAGAGGGTTTACCAAAGAACATTCGCATGGCACACCTAGCGTGCATCGGTTCGTGGTCTTTACACAGCAATGAAACTCTGTGATGTCCTTAGTCAAACAGGCAGCAGGAAGGTTAACGGTGTAGCTGAGGTATGCTCCGTAATATACCTACAATTCATCTAGGTATGAAGGGACTTCCTAGCTGCACAGCGAATTGGTGAGGACGACGATCCTCAAAGACTTTGTGGATTACTTTGGTATCAGCAAGTATGTCCTCAGATAGTCCTTTCGAATTATTATCTAACGAGCTGCAAGGTTCGGAAACGTTACCAATGGTGGTAGGTATCTTAAGGGATCCAGGATACATCTCAATGACGATCCTTGTTCAAAGTTACTCCACGGCGCTGGCTTGACCAAGTACGTCTCACCTCCACTAGAAGCAACATAACGTCGACACCTTGCCCTAGTGCAACCCAAATCTCAGTGAACTCATCACCAACACTCTCAACATTCCGAAAAGCGCGTGGCTTAAGGATTTGTCTAAACTCGAGGAATTGTTAGATTACGTGGAAGATGAAGATTTCCAGGCCGCGTGGGCTTCCGTGAAGCAAGCCAACAAGGAGAGATTGGCTCATTACGTCCAAACAACCTTGGGATTGAGGGTCAATACGAACGCCTTATTTGACGTCCAGATAAAGGTGAGATCGCCGTGTCTCTATATCAAATGGGCTCACCGGGCTCTATGGTACAGAGGTTGCATGAGTACAAGGTATATTGAATAGAATGTCTGATACGCGGAGCTAATGTCGAACGTAGCGCCAAACGCTCAACATCCTTGGTGTCATTCACGTGGGTTGTCAAACACCTAATCCATGAGTTTATTGGACCTTATACTTTTCATAGCGCTACTTGACACTGAAGGCGATGAAGCCAGAAGAGAGGAAGAAGACCATCCCGCGGAACGTCTTCTTCGCTGGAAAAGCTGCCCCGGGTTGTAAGTCTTCGTTCGTCCAACTTTATCGTGTGCTGACATGACAAACATGAGATTACGTCGCCAAACTGGTATACACGCTCCCTCGCATGCACCACCATGTTCCAAGTTGCTGACCACGTCGTAGACCATTCGCCTCATCGTGAACGTTGCTCGCGTGATCAACGCAGACCCAGACACGCAAGACTACCTTTGCGTGTTCTTCCTCCCTGACTATTCGGTGACCTTGGCTGAAGTGCTGATACCTGCCTCGGACATCAGCCAGCACATCTCGACCGCCGGTACGGAGGCGTCTGGCACGTCCAACATGAAGTTTTGCTTGAATGGCGGTCTCCTTCTCGGGACCGTGGACGGCGCAAACATTGAGATCGCCGAAGAAGTCGGCTCCAGCAACGTCTGTGAGTGTTCCTGTTCTCTTTGCTCCTGCTATTACTAAACTGGGACCTGCCCACCACCGCCGCTGCCGACGATCATTGATCATCGATTGGTGATCCTTCTAGTCTTCTTTGGAAACCTGACGCCCGACGTGGAGGATTTGCGCTACCAGCACACGTACCACCCTGTGCCGGTCGAAGAGAAGTCGCCCGCGCTCGCGACCGTGTTGGATGTGATCTCGAAAGGCCTGTTTGGTGACGAGCACGTCTACGAGCCGTACGCGTTCCCTGTTTCCTTACTTCTCCCGGACGTGGGTCTCACGTGTTGGTGCAGATTGTTGAACACGATTCGGCAGGGGGACTACTATCTGCTCACTGACGATTTCGATTCTTGTGGGTTTTGGAATGCGTCCCTACCCGCTTTTTCCTGTGGTACTGATATCGATATGTTCCGTTTGACAGACATCGAGGCGCTGCGCATGGTGGATGAAGCTTACGCCGATCGTACTGAATGGACCAAGAAGAGTATCAGAACAACTGCAAAGGTGTGTCAACCCGATCAACTGTATTCAGAAGTATCCAACGACATGCATAGATGGGGAAATTCAGCTCCGACCGTGCTATCCAGGATTACGCCCAAGAATATTGGAACATCGAAAGTGCCAAGGTAGAGTAGAGAAATGAAGGTGAGTGGGACGAAATAGCACCAAAAGGTATATATCATAGATGGTTTGGAATCGAATTCTGGTATGGGTACAAAGAAGACCCACAGGGTGTGTAAAGTACTATCCTAGCAATGACCATGTGTTAGCAGTGTGCAAAGTAAGAAAAGAAAACGAGTGGGAACTAGATAAGGAACGAGACTGGGAGAAAAGTGCATGAGACGACAAGAAGTCAAAGCCGAAGGGTGAAAGGATTTCATCTGTTTCAGTAGCAGTCCAATACAAGAAACAGGGAGCGATAGCTGGTGTGGCGCGCCAATCAAAGCCATAGACGATTTTCTACAGTTCCGCGGGCACGGTTTCCTCAGACAGCCCGACTGGCACATGTGTAGCACTGGATTCGGCTGACGTGGGCCCATGAGCAAAGTACCTCAGACAAGGTTCATCAGCACTTACACATCACAGGCTCGACATGATCGACTACTTTCTGTGATTGGTCGACTTCGCTCGTCTCGCTGATCGCCGGTTGACCTGCAACGACTTCCTGAGATGTTCCGATGACTACTGGGGAGGACTCTTCTACTTCCACGGTGGCCGGCGCATCTTCGACGAGTGCTGGTGCATTGACTTCTGCAGGCTCTGATTCGACAGTAAGAGTTTCAGGCTCGCTAGCACCAAAGACAGCCTGATTCTCCTCAACAGGCACGCCGTTTTCGGGTACAAGAGTTGCCTTGGCGTCTTCAGCAAGAGGCTCATCGATCGTGTCAACCATGAGGAGCACCGCTTCAGGCTCGAAAGGCACCTCCACCTGGACGATTACGATCTCCTCGGGAACGGAAACAGCAGTGGTAAGAGGATTCGCAGGTTCGTCGACAAACTGAGTCGGAGACGCGCTTGATGGCTCGTCAGTCTCTATGGGAGCCTGCACGTCTTGGGCGATGACGGGTTCTTCAATAGGAACAATGGGAGTGATGGCAACGGGCTCGCTCGCAATTGGCGCAGCATCCACGACAACTTGCGCTTCCTCGGCGACGGGCTCCAATGCTTTGTGTTCCACAGGCTGCGGTTCAGGGTCGGTGCTTGAGACGGGCCCGCTGCCCTCAGCGGCATACTCCAAAATTGCTTCGACCGGTGCATCCTGGGTTGGAGCGTCAAGTGTCGACTGGGCCTCCGCCTTAATAACGATGACTTCATCTTGCGTGGCTAACGCGGCGCCTGTAGCTTCTAGGTTGCAACTGGCTGATAATGCCTCCGCGGTCGCCTGTATGATACGAACTTGAGTTGATGTCTCTGCTCCCGAGTAAGGTTGCGCTTCCTCAGCCTGTATTGATGAAGCCTTAGCCTCCATGACGACTTCAACGATGGGGTCTTGTGTCTTGGCTTCTGCCGCCTCAAATTCGGGCGTAACGGTGGGAACAACCTTGACATGCTCGTAGGCGTCGGCGGGAATCAGTGGGCTAGGAGTTTCATCGCCTGATGTAAGATGTTCAGGAAGGAAAGAAGGAGCTTCCATATCCTGGGTCTCGATGATAAGATCCTCATGGACGAGGCCTGTGGGTGCAGCAGGAGCCACGTCTTCTGCTTGCAAGGTAGACACGATGCCGACAGAAACATCAGGCTCAGCATCATCCTCAGGCGCTGAAAGAACCTCAGCCAAGGATGCTTCCGCGGTCTGAACAACATTGCCCTGCACATAGGGCTGTGCTTCTTCAACTGGGAGTTCAAACACTTGGTCCGCGGAGGGCTCGGTTTGGGCAGCCATGCTTGGGTCAACGACCTCAGCATAGGCTGGGCGAGTGACAGACAACTCCTCTTCTTGCAATGTAGTCTGCGACTCCGCGGTCACAGATTGAGAGACCGCATCGAGAACCTCTGGTTGTGCGGCGGGGTCGCGGGCATCCCCGGTGTGCCCACAAACGTCAACAGAAGCTTCTTGGCTAGGTGTCTCGACCAATGTCATGAGTTCCGGAGCAGGGGTAGGTATTTCCACATGTTCGGCAATTTCCTGAACTTCATCATCAACTGCGGAGGCTATTGAATGTGGTTCCAGATGAGCTCCCGTCTCAGTGGCGATGACCTCGGTTGAAAATAGCGGGGCAAGATCATCAATCTCGTGTGGACTGACTGAATCGACGGTAAGTGCCGCTACGGGATCAGCGGAAGCTTTCTGCAGTTGTTTGGCCATATATGGTTCTTCGACAGGAACTTCGTCGTCGACGGCGGCGGTCATCGCAGGCGGGAAAGTAGATGTCGCCACCGCCAATGCGACGGTTTCGGGGGTCGAAGGCATAGCAACAGCTTCTGCATCTTCCCGCGAACCGTTACCTGCAACGTCAACCAGGACCACGTCGGACGGCACCCCTGTGGCTTCAGTATAGAGACGTTCATCGCGATCCGCTGTTTGCGTGACAAGCTCGACGGGTTCATCTTTGGCTTCAATAGCAACAACCTGCCGACCATTTTCTGCCTCGGCAATAGGATTTTCCACGAAGAATGCGGGCCCTGAAGTAACTTTGGGGTCACACGCGTCCTGTGCAGACCATGAATGAGGCGTGCTCGCCGTCAGCGGAGCAACTATATCAACCTTTGGGTTAACGACGTTAAGGGCTCGTGAAGAGTCTCGTTCGACAGAAATGGTCTCCTCTGAGGCTCTGACAGATAGACGTGGCAGTACAGAGGAATCACTGTACCCACTGGTAGATTGTAGGGTGCGCTCAATTGAGGGTGCCTTTACTGCCGCCTGAACTGGATCTGACCCCCCCTTGGACAAGTCAATATTTTGAGTCACACTTCCAAGACAACAGTCCTCACCTTGAGCACAGGTGCGGGTGGGGCGCCTGCGATAGGCGCGGTGGAGATCTCGCCTGCATTCGGGTGATCGGGGACATCGACTGTCGCGCCACCAATGACAGTGGCTATGACTGTTGTATTCCCATCAACATGGAGACCCGCCCTAGTGGGAGAGGCAGACGGAGGTGGAGCTTCTTCCTCAGCGAGAATTTCTCCGAGTTCTCCCGCAACTGGAGTTTTGCCACCTGACTTCTTTAAGTCCAAGTCAGTTGCTGACTTGCTAAACATGCTGAAACGTTTCCGAGCAGTTGAAAATACCGAATTAATACGGAATCCGGAGATATCAGATTTGAAAGATGGACGGGGAGAACGACCTCTGCGCCCGTCTGGGGATGGAATGCGGGAAGGCTGAGCTTCTTGACGAGTGTAAGCTTGTTCAATAATAAGCCATCGGATGGGATGTTCAGTGCTCGGAATTTGCTTCAGACCACAAACAACGAATGTAGGCCAGTTAGCAGAGATAGGATCGACGATAGCGTCGCTCCAGAAGTCAACAAAAGCTTCGTCGATTTGCACCACATGTACTGAGGCAAGTTTCGTTTCAACGATGGTTGACCCGAGATCGAGCTGGGAGGGGGTATCCAAATGCTCACGGTCTTCAGAACGTCGTCTGCGAGAACGCGACTTGCCACGGTGGCGATTAGATTGGGGTTGAGTTACTTCAACGTCGTCTTGGCTCAGAAGAGCAGATAGGGGTTGTGTAGTTGGGGCATTACCAAACCCACTCAGAGTAAACTGCGCCCAATCCGCGATCGTAATCGAAGAGGGTGAAGTAGGAGAGATGGGTGGAGAGATAGGCGTGGATCCGTTGTTTGCATTCGATTTAGAGACAGCAAGCTCGGAAGCCTTGGTGAGTGAAGATGAACGTCGGCGAGACACGATTTTAGTGAGGGGTGAGGTCAGGAGTGTGGGTGACGTGAGAGCATTGTTATCGGCGGGAATTAAGGACAATAAGTGGATGGTCTCATCGACAAAAATCCGGGTGAACTGAGGTCCTTCTGAATCGGATGAAGTTGCGTCTTCGAAAGCTGTAGTCTTCAGGGAATTCCACAATGTCATATGCTCATTCCCGGAAGGGTTGTCAATAGGAAGCTGGAAGGCATCCAGAAGGAGCTGGACTGGGTGCTGCTTTGGTTGCTCGGAGCTATGCGACAGGAGAGTCTCAACGCGGACGAAAAGGGCATCGTATTGACGAGTAGAAAAACGGGGCCGTGAGAGAAGACCATCATCCGTGGCTAGAGTTCCTTTGCCGTATGGGTAGTGCTTGACCAGTTCCTGGAGCCGTGTAGGTAGACGCTGCACAGAAGATTCCTCCCTGTGAGGTCATCAGTCTATGCAAGATCGAGACACTGCCTAGGCTCACCTCGAGCGGGCAAGGAATAAGTGTTCCAAAATGCGCCCGCTGCGTTCCCAACGAGCATAAAACCGGTTCCAGTCGTCAGCCTCTTCTGCTCGAGTAGCTACAAGAAGCCAAAGACCTAAAAACTTTGATAGTTTACTGCCGGAAATGCCGTTCGCTTCTGCATGGGATGCGAGCGATGATATCAGACCAAGCGTCCCATTTAACAGCTCAATGTGGGATGCAGGTAACTGAGGTAACAATAGCTCGGAGAATCCCTTGAGAGGGTATGACGCATTGCGCTCTGCTTGGAAGAAAGTATTGTACCATCCCCATTCGGCGCCGTCTTTACCGAAATGGCCATCCTCGAGGGAGAGATGACGAAGGCCCCAACGAAGGACAGCAGCCACGTCATGAGGTGAACGTGTATAATGAAGCTCGTCTTCGAAAGTTGATGTAGGGGAGGTAGGTGTTGAAGAGAGGGTGGTTATTTGGTTTTGAGTTAAAGAACGGATAAATAGGGAAACAAGTCTGCGCTGGACATCAGGAGATGCAGAGAACCAATGCGGATGCATGATTCCGAGTGTCTCCGAACCTGGTTTGGTGAGATGAGCATAAGAGTTATACAGAAGAGACAAAAGCGTACCCCGCTCGGTGATGGCTTGTGTGCATGCCCGGATGAGAATAAGAGCCTCAGAAGGATTGAGACGTTTCGCAGTGATCACAGCATCATCGAGGACTATCTGTGAGTCGGGATCTGCTTCAAAGACGAGGGCACGGTTTTCCTTGGGACCAGGGAGCTGCAGCGTCAAATGAGGGACATCTTCCAACCGTTTCTGTGCAGATTTCTGGAACACCCCACGGGCCTTGGGTCTAAACAGGGAGAATCCTGTATCACGGTCTGAGTCCTTGGTTTGCTGAGCTTGGGCGAAAGTGGCAGCAGTTGGCGAAAGGACGGGAGCAATAGCTTCATACTTGCCGTCAAGTAAAGTATCGCCGGAAGCCTCACGCGCTGGACGCGCGGCCTCCTTGTCGTCATGCTTTTTATAACCGAAGACCTTGTTCAGAAATGAAGCCATGGTGTGACAAGCATGGAACGTGCGGATCAGTGGGGACAGACCGGACCTGGAATAGAATGTGCTTGGTTGGGATTAGCTTTCAGTACGCATAAAGCCACGTTGGATCCATACAAGAAGCGTCGAGCGGACTACTTATCTGCGCTGTGGACGACGACGACGAGAACGTCGGGTGAACGAAAGGAGGAAGAAACGTGAAGTCGCGGAAGCGAGTCGGACAACCACCGTGGGAATTCCCCGCGTCGCATCCTCGCCAGACCGTCGCGCCATTTTCTGAGAAATGCAGAGTGCGTTCTGAAAGATGGTCTGGAGGCAATGTTCGAATTTTCGGGGCTACATGACGTGTGTTCAAATGGATACTAGTGCCAACCGTACCCCATGATGACCTCGGGATGTGTGACCAGGCACGCGGTGAGGCTGTTCGACCGTCGAACCCATCTGTCGATGGATGCCGTGCAATGAGCGCCTAAATTCTACCCGACGTCCCACATCGCCTTCCCTTTGTGAGGCCCCCCATGCATAAGCCAATGCCATCCTACGACCAACATTTACTTGAGGAGGCACCCAAGGCGACCCGCGCACAGTTGCAGGTGAGCAGCGAGCACAGCCCCGTGCCTTCCAATCCCACACGCTAACGCCTGCCGCGTTCTTTGATCGCTTGTAGGAAGGCTACAATGTCGACCTCCTCGAACAACCGTCACCTCGGCGCACACCTTCCGTGCGCAACCCTCCTTCGCAAACACCCCAGCCACCGCTAGTCAACGTGCCTTTGATATCAGAGGTCGCAGACACTGGTTCTGGTGAAAAGCTTGGTCCCGCTGCATACGCCCCCGCAGCATCAAAGTCTCAAACTTCCTTTTGGCGCACCCGAAATGGTGTCATCACCATTGTCATTGTCGCCCTCATCCTCATCGGGGCTGTGGTGGGTGGAGCAGTGGGTGGGACGGCCAGGAAGGGTAGCCACAACAATGTAGGCACGACTGGAACTGGCAGCGCTAGCTCGTCAGGTTTCAGTCTAATCACTCCACTCTCTGCCACGACGGCCACGACGGCCACGAATCAGGGTTTCGGCGGAGTGAGTACGAAGGGTCCCTCGCCTGTCCCGACCCAACCAGGGCAGAACTCCGGGGGCCAAGTCACTGGGCACTAGAGGGAGGGGATGTTGACCATGACTATGTCTTTCTTTACTTACCGTACATACCATGATTTCATCCGAGCATTTCATACTATAGTAGCTGAAGCGGATTTATCTTCCCCTACCCGAGGAATCGACTGGACTATAGGTTTGAGTGTCTGAACTTCCAGCGTGAAAGTATTATAAACGGTCCTGCCTGACCGAACTACGGTAAAATTACAGGAACCGAAACCGTACGTACAACTTACGACCATGTACCTCTCTTTTGCGCCAGGGTTTATCAAAACCACCCCTTAGGTTCAACAACGTCCTCGTCTTTCACCTCGCCATCTCTGCGCTGTCTGAGCGCCTCCAGCATCTTTGTGACATCATCCACGTTACCGATACTCGCTCGCCCACCGTTCCAATCGACCACCACCGGCCACTTGAGCGCGTTCGGGTTCTGTGTAGCGAGCTCCGAGACCCCCACGGCGCTGTGAGGCTGTTCTTCCATCCCTGGCGCGGAGGGATGCGGAGACAAGAATGTCGCATACGAGGGCGCCACTGCTGATGCGTCCTTAGGGGTGACGTACGAGAGAATCGTTCGTAATTGATCGGGTGTGGGTGGCTTCGATTCAATGACTTCAAGGTTGAAATCGAGAGGGGAAGCGCCAGGCTTGGTAGGCGGATACGGTGCGGAGAGCGACGCTCGCAACATTGCGAGTGCCTTTACAGAGGGCGGAGACGACGGATGGTGACTGCGGACGTCCATTTCCATCGCATTAGCACAATCCCCGGTAACAAACGGACATTATGGGTACGAACAAAATGGATATTTGAGGCTGTATTCATTTTGTCAATAATAAGCAAAGGCTGTGCGGCAAAGACGTACCAGACGCCTCGAAAATGCGGAGAACATGTCAATAGTTTTTGTTTGCTTGGCAGTCTCCGCTCACGCGAACTTGATCATTGTTACGTAATGATGGTCGACTGTTCTAGGGTTTCTACCTCCTCAATATGTACAGTGCGGAATTCTCACTCTCAATTTCGCAAGCCGCTTGGTCAGTGCACGCGATGACCGCATGGCTAAAGGTTCTAGCCTAGTTTGCATATTTGCAACTCACCACTTGACCCACTGCGATAATCGGTACCCCAATTAGGCAGGTCTTGTAGTTGAAAGCGAACCCACCACACGAAAAAGGGAAACCCGACGGAGGGTCGCTTAACCGAACGCAAGCTTTCTAAGCTTCTGGGGTGAGTAAGGTTTTTGATGACGGTCCAGGATGAGTTATTAGGGGTTCCTATCTGGTCCGTTCCTGCGCGAGTCTACTGGCCCTGGTATGCCTGATCCAGGGTATGCGATATTGTCGGGACAGTCCGGTTCGCCCCAATGACATTTGATGGCGGCAGGGTCCGTGTCTATGAATACACCCGCCTCCATCTTCTAGGCAAATGCCGCCGGCGGAGCTACCAGACTTGGGGACTGCCCGGGCACGGATCTATAGAGCCTAAACCATGCACCCGCAGAAGTGGAATGTGAAGGTGCTATGCTACTCTCCACTTGGAGACGCCATCAGCTAGCCAAGCCACGCTGTCAGATGGCCGGCCATTTAGGATCGCTTAAATGCTCACGAGTGAGAAGGCTTGATAATAATGAGTTGATATTCATTTACGCCAGGGCTGCAGCTGTGCCATGATAGTTTCGGCTATCGGCGAAGTGCTTCTCCTCATTTTATTCCCGATACCTGCGGGAATTCCAGTATCTGATAGTGTGGGATCATGGATGTTAGGCACAGTGATTCGGTGGCGTGAATTACCTGAATAGACCTAGAATCTCGCTCGTAGTTCGTCGGAGAGGAGCTCGGGGCTCGTATCGTCGTAAATAATCACCTATAGCCTACTCACAAACCTTCTACATGGTCATCCTTGCGACCGAGGACCACGTGGATAGACGTATGCTTGGACATATCAACCTACGTCCAATTTATGTCAGAGCTTAGAACGTCCAACTTTCGGTTTGACAATTCAGCTGCCCATATGGGTTAAGTAGACGTAAACCGGCGGACGATCTCTCGATTGTGATCGTCCTGGCCCATTCACGCAACGTGCAGCGAATTATAATTAGTTGAGGACCCTCTTTGGCGTGAGATAGGAGCACCATGTACTGCAATTGTTGTGATGGTCGATTTGAGGCCGCCGAGCCGATTGCCGCGAGTGAAGAGAATGGTTGGAAGAGAGGAAAAAAGGAAGAACCAAGCACACATGTGACTCAAACGAAGTGGCTCGAGAAGTGGAAGATGTCTTAGGCGCGTCGTGAGGGACGAGGGGGAACCTCTTAGGTTGCGCTATTCAAGAGGCATTTTGTTTCTAGGTGATCGAACACGAAGCCCGGGCGTTCGGACCGCAGTACAGATTATATGGCAATTGTATAGGGTATACTAGTGTAGACAGGTAGATAAATAATTTGCCAACGATACAGAGGGATCAGATGAATGTTCCTAGACGCTGTAGTAATACATAAGAGGATAATGTCTATGCGCTAGTAAACAGCGGATTCGAGTCAAAGTAGGTGGTGGAATAAGCATGGTCCGTCTCCAATGGACTGTCATAATATGGCATCCTGCCAGAAGAAACGACGTCGTAACCAATTGGCATTTGAGAGGCCGCAGGGACACAATGTGGCTGAGCGTTACCCGAGTTGTCACCAATGGAGATGGGAGACATGGCAGGTATGTCTGGTGAGCAGGCGAGACTCGAGGGGCTTGACGTGCCACTTGAACTTGCACGAGACTGAGTGGCAGAGACTGGCGGATATGGGTGGTACCCACGGCTGGGTGGCGACTGACCTCGGTCAAAGCCTCTCAGTAGCGAAGGTGTCATGCTCCTATGACGCCTCACAGGGCCAGCCACACCTCGGGTCATCACGGAGCGATGAAGAGATACCTGATCAAACTCTGGTCGACAGGGTGGGGCGGAGAGAGATGCCATCATCGGCTCTCTGCAGTGTGAGGAGACGGAGTCGGGAGTAGATGGGATCTGAGAGAGACCGGCCCAGGTCATGTTCGACGCGTCAACTGCGGGAAGGAAAGGTAGATGGTGTAGATCGCCATCTGGGCTGGGGATGTCAACAGCTGCGGGAACGTTATGAGAATAATATGGATTCAGAGCGGGATTTGAAGCTGTATTCCAGTTCGATGTCAAGGTCCCTGGCGCGGCAACGAGACCTTCTTCGTCTCCCTGAATTTCCTGCAAATGACCCGCAACCTCCACTTCGCATATTTCCATATTTGGCATACCATTTGAGAACGGCATTGAGGAAGACAGGAAGTCGCCTTCGTCCAATCCCTGGCTATCAGTGTCGACATCAGAAGCCCCGAAGTCTCCGGAACTTGTATCATCCCCGTCCGCGCGGAAATGGATACGGAGGTGCTGATTGAGGTTATCGGACCTCGAGAACCGCTTCATGCATCTGTCGCACTGATATGGACGCTCCATCGTGTGGGTGCGCACATGTCGCTTCAAGTGTTCCATCCGCTTGAACAGCCGGCCACAGCAGAAAAGAGGGCAGACGAAGGCTTTGGACGTAATTTGGCCGCCGGACGCCGAGGAATTTGCGCCGTGGGGGTAGGACGGCAGGGTGGCATTGTCGGTGTTGGGATAAGTGTGCGATAGCCTCTGTGCTGAGTCATCGCAGGCAGTATGTTCGTATGGAGCGTATAGTCCACTGTCAACGGACAAGGCAGGCGTGAGTTGAGGAGGGTTTATGTCCGCTGGTGGGGTCCCAGAGAGAACCTTCGAGTCGCCTCTGGCTTGCGCTATAAACATGTCGGCAGCCGAGGTCGTACGGTCATTGGCTCCGTAACCCACATTCGTGGTGTCGTTGCGAGAGTGATGGCCCCCATCCGGGCTGCTGCGGTTGATCCCCGAAAGGTTGCCGGGATGAAATTTACTTGCCGGCTTTTTACGGCGCTGCTTGTAGGTCGGGGAGCCTTCGAACAGTGTGAACGGCATGAATGGCAGGCTAGATCGTTGGATGGCCGACGGGAATTGACTGGTACCTGTGCCTTCGATACGGATTATGTTGTGCTGTCCGGCTGCAGGGATAGTGGTAGACAGGTGTCCATTGCCACCGTCCATGGGTTGTGAGACTGCCACGTCGCGTGCCAGATGGGAGCTAGAATCTCCCTCTGCTTCTCGGCCACTCAACACCTTTCCGAACTGTTCGTAGAGGCTGCGTTGAGGCTCGTATGTGAACGATAGCGCTGGTTCTCCAACAACGACGGTTGTCGGCTCGAGGCCCATCTTCTCCCGCTTGAGGTCGCGCTCCAGTGCGTCGAGAAAGAGGCGATCGTGAGGGACAGAGTACCTGTGTGGCCGTGAAATGGAATCACTTCAAGGGGACGCGAGGCATTTCACTCACCAGTAAAACACCTTTTGCTTTTTTTGTGTACGAATACATTGGTATTTAAATAGAAGATCTAAGAACGGGGACTAGAAAGACATTACTCATTGTGGCTCAAAGACGTTGTGGCAAGGAACACGTACCTTGGGCTCTTCCAGAGTGGCGTCCACACCTGGCTTGAGGTTGCGAAGGTCACTGAATACACCCTCTTCGAACTTTTTCATGTTTCTGACGGGTCGCCCGAAGGCCTCGAATCGGAAGACCAAAGCGCGGACGATATCAGTTCCAGTAATATGATATATTCCTCCCCAGAGGACGCATGAGACGTATTCTGATGACGGAAGGAGGAAGCGATTCATGGAAGGGTGAGAGGAAGTGTGGACACCAGATCCAGGGTCCCCCAAGGTGTCATCTGCGGAGCGCGAGGAACCCGCCGAGGACCAGCGGGAGGGTGCTGTGGCGAGGAAGTACTTGAGTCTGTCGAGATGAGCGATGTTCTCCTGCTCCTTGGTCGTGAGTGATCTCGAGAGCTCCTTGGTGGCGAGACCCATGGCGAACGGACGAAAAGGGGGAAATGGGAGCGGAGACTCCTGGAGGAGTGATGCTTCGGGGAGTAATTGGTACAGCTTTACCTGTGTTGATGCAGGTCCATCTATAAAGCTTCGTTATTTTGGACATTCCACTCCGCGATAACCCATTCTTGGCTCACCAAAGAAGGACAAGCAAATGCGGGAAAGTGAGAAGAGATCTTGACCTGCGCTTGATGATAGCCGTGCTGTGCACGGCCTCAATAATCATGTTCATATTGCCATCGCCTGCCACGCTTGTGAGGTGTCGGCGCTCATGGCTTTCTCCGGTTCCGATGATGAAAACACAAATTGTTCGTTTCCCGCGAAGCTAACCCTGACTATGGTGTCTGCCAAATAAACTCATGCACACCATTGCAGCATTGGTGAGGCTCAAAAGAGACGATTCGGTCGAAATGCCTCGGTGGGGTGAGCGGCGTGACATGCTCGACAAGGTTTTAGTTGACGAAGCCAAGAAAGGGAGCGAAGTGTCGATTGTTATCAGGCTAGACAGGTCGATCAGAAAATGGACAAGGATACCACCTGGAAGGGAACTACCGATCTGTGTCTCCGGGCAATCTGCTTCTGTCTGCTCCCGAAACAGAAATGGTGGTGAATGGGGAGCTTGCATTTGCACTTGTCAGGGACACCCAGGTGGGACCTCGTGGCACTCGCAGATGAAGCGCTGGCGATACGCTGATATGTGCGACAGTCGCACTCCCGTTCTTGTCGGTACGGCACGGCCCGCCAGGGTGTCCACTTACCTCACCTAACGTGGACGGGGAGGCTGCGCACGTGGCCAGGCGCGTACTAAACTATCAAGGGTTACTGGTTGGTTTATGGATAGTCAGTTTTACCGACTGTCAACACTTGTCAGTCTCCTTGAGGGATGGTCGCTATGTACTTACTCTAGCATATGGCTGTCAGTCCATGGGGTCCACGTCCTGTCGGATCTCCAGTGCCACGCCCGCAATCCTTTGCGGAAATGGACGCCTCCGTGTGTCCGCGCGTCGCCTAGTGCAACCCTTCAAATTCATCGCCATGGGAGCCACGACGCCGTGGCTCCGTGGTCGAGTCCGGAGTGGGGTTCAAGGTCTGGTCAAGTTAGTTCTAGCCAGCCACAGCCATCCAGCCTGCTTTTGGAAAGCTGCGGTGCCCGCGGGGCCATGATCGCCACTGATCAGGGTGACTAGGCTACCCTGTCGGCGTAGTCGACGTCGAAAACGTGTCAAGGTACTGATTCTAGTAATGGTGCCACATCCACAGCCTCGCCTTCGAGCGTCTGCATTCTCGACATCCTTGCGTACAGTATATTACACGCTAGTTAGTAATCTTTAGGGCTCTCTTCATCATCCCATTTGTAATCCGCAAACTTGTTAAGGGTCCATCTAAGCTCCGAGCTACTGCCACTTCTACCCCCTCTTAATGCCGACAGCTCGTCATCTCTGCATATCACTCCATCAGCTTCGACCGCCAAAATCATCTCTGTAGCAAGCGAAATTGTAATATCTTCTTCCAGAGCTATCTGGCTCGTTGTTTGTCCTTCTGAGATAGTCAAATGGCTGGAAAGCCGTGCCGCAAATGCTGCAAGAGTGTATGCTGGGGTGTGGAGCACTCGCAAACCCGATTTGAATATCCTGCACCGGATCGGTGGCGTGGTATGTAAGGGTAGGTGCTGCAGTGTCTGTAAAAATGTTGAGGGTGGAATAAGCGCTAGCAGTGGCACAAGATGATCACACTTCAATATTATTTGAATTTCGTGTATTAGACTCACCCACACCCCTGGCACGATTCCAACCACCCCAAACCTCATCCAGGCCAATCATTCCCCGCTCCTTCATGATACCTCCCGCCCCTTGTTGGGATGCTTCGTCCCGCGAGCCCTGAAGCACCCTCGCAAGTTCGCGGGCCAGTTCGTCTATCCACATCCTCTCGTCCTGTATCATGTCCGCTGTCACCGGCGCGTTGGACAACTGCAAACCAAGCTGAGCCAAAGATGACCGTACAAACTTCGCCTCTTCCGGCTCGGAGGATGGCACAAGCGAAGTCATCGCGAATAATGACGATGAGGTCAGTGTTGTTGTAGCCGAAGCGGTTGTCATCCACGCGGGCGTAGAGGCCGTTTCATTCGCGGTTGATCCACTACTTGACCCACCAAGCTTCTCGTTCAGTTCGGCGGCGAGGTGGACAAGGTCCTGGGCTTTCACCATCAGGGCCTCGAGATCTTTAAGGGCATCGGATAATTCTGTTTCAGTATTTTGCGCTGATGTCTCGACGCTGCGAAGAATACCATCTAGAAACTCCGTTCAATGCCTCCTGAGAGACAAGACAAAATTTTAATTTACCGATGCCTGATCGTCGAAGAGTTCCCAGCGTCGAGCCTCCATCAGGAGAGATGATGTCGAGGCTCGAAGTACCACTTCTAAGCCCTTTTCCAATTTGCCTACCCTGGAGGTGAATTTAGTGGCAAATCTCTTGAAGCCCATCGCTAGACAGACCTCCCATGCCCTAGTCTTTAGAGCGCGTCTAAGAATCGTATAAAATGCTTTGTCACCACCCTTGCGGAAACTCAGCTTAATGAGGGGATTAGTAAGATCCGAAGTGTCGTCTTCATCAAGTGGGGACGCGGGTCGAGACGACGGTGCAGACTTGCTGTTACTTCCAGAACGATTTCCTGGGGCGAGCGGCAACGGGGTAGAGCAGACCTCACAATTTCGAAGGGAGGGGTGGTTCAGAAATGTACATGCGGTACACGCAATCGGTGACGGTTCATTAGTCGGCAGTGGAGGCGTGGAAGATCTAGGCAATGTTGACAAGGCGACAGGGAGAGATACAGTCGATCCAGGATGTGAGGTAGACAAAGTAAGTGCTTTGGACCCAGGGGTGCCTGATAGCGCACTTCTGGGTACACCGCAGAGGGTACATATCCGTGCGGCAGCTGGACTGAGCCCGGGCGGATTGCGGTGGTTGCACACTTCGCAAACCCAGCTCTCCAAACTATCACTGGTGCTGTCCTGACTACCAGAAGTGAGGACAGTGGGATCGAGGTACAGGGTGACTTTTGGGGACGACATGAACAATCCCGCGTAGTAATCAGTCCGCGTTATGTGTACAAGATCCAGACTGAATGAATGCGTAATTGGTTGCTGCGAGTTTACGAAGAACAGGCGGTGCGAGGACACATGTACTGCACCAGACTGATGATTGACAGCTTTCTGCAGACTGTAGATTTAGTGTTGGTTGACGGAATAGACGAATCGTACGATCAATCGCATGTGTCCATAGAAACCACTGGCGGAGTGAAGAAATAGAACGCACCCATCGTAGATCCCAACGCCGTCTTGAGATGCAAGAAAGTCTTCGTCACCGTACAGAAGTGCTGGGATCGGAATGGTACCGTCCACGGAGGTAGCGAACCGGCGCAGCACCATCCTTTGGTGAAAGAACAAGGTGGTCCAGATCTGGTGTTGTCACGCACAGATTCCTTTGGCCAAGAGGTTACCCGGCTGCAACACGAGTCTGAATGCTGCCGAGGGACGTGGCCTTGTGGCGGACGTCTGGATGGTGTGAATTATTGCGCTAATGCTGCATGACATTATGTGGGTTGTGGGAAGTGGCGAATGGGACGTCCTACGTACACAGATATATCGGAGGTCTCGAGCTCAGGTCTGATTGAATCGCCTCAAGTGAGCTTTGGGTACAGTAGAGCGTGCGGATGGAACCTTCCGAGTCTTCGGTCTCCCTTCGGACCTCAGCCAGGTGTCATGACGAACGAACCCCGGACACCACCTGCCTGTCAAATCATGACGCATTACTCGATGTAAAGCATCCCCAAATCCCCTCACTGCTACTAGGTACATCAAATGTTGAAGAAATGCATTTCATCCGGCCCTTGACATCAAGGGACAACAATAACCGTGCCCATCAAAGACTTAAGCGCATTGTGCGATCCGTACCCCCATCGTGTCGGTTCAACCTCCTGACTCGCCCCCGCCGTGTTCAATCGCCCCCATGCAGGAATCATCCACAGTACACGTATCGTGATGACTATTGTGAAATAAATAACGGGCGACAAGGGACAAGCTTCCGCTGGGAGTTTGCGTGTCAATTACCGTCACGGGGACTTCACGACAGAGTTAGTGGACTCACAAGGCATGTCAATGTGTCACCGGAAGCGAAGTGTTCTCGGCTACTTCTTTTTCTTTGCCTTTTTCTTTTTTACTCCACCAGCGGCCAGACCAGCCTGTGGGACAGACACCGGAGATGCTGCCCGTGGGTGACTCAAATCTCCGGAACCCGCCGCTTGAGGTACGACAGTTGATGGGGACGGGTCCGGACGTCTGTTCTGCATTTTCTGCATCAAAGAAAGGTTGAGGGACTCGAATCGGTTGAGAAAGATCGATGAATAAGTTTTGAACTTGATGCACTGTGAAGGGGGTGAAAGGTGAAATCCTCCCGTCTAAATGATCGCAAGGGTCACATACAGTCGTATCATCGGTGATCTTTAGGACCAGTTTCCCCTCCGACGATTTCCATTTTATACAATATCGTGTCTGGGTGACACAGTATAGTTGAGCTGTGTTATAAATGATGAAACTGACCTTTCCAGGCGATTTGAGATACAAATCCTCCGCAGCATCTTGGTATTCTTGCCAAGATGCGATATACACCATGGCAATCCAAACCTCGATCACTTCAGAAAAGTCGCGTGGCTGAAGGTCAGGAAAAGCGATGTCACGTGCAATCATGTCACCCAGCAAGTCATGCCGCAGATCCGAGCAAATTCCGAAGACATCCGTCGCGCAGCCCAACTCGAAAACCTCCGCCCTTCCGAACGTAGTTTAAGAGATGGCTACTCAGCAACCCAAACGTGAGAACTGTCATCTTGTCTCCCTGTTTCTTACTGACGGCGAGCACCGATGGGAACGTTTTACCATAATTCGAATAGCGCTTCCTTTCATTGCCAACTTCGCTGCTGGCGCAATCGCTGGTGTCTCGGAAATTCTGACTTTTTACCCACTCGGTGAGTACCATGCGAGTCTTGTTCTCTCCTCACACGAATCGCGCGCCCTCTGCCAGATGTCGTACGTGCTTACTCTACTGCTTTGTACTCAATTTTCAACATGGAATATATGATTGTAGGTCAAGACGCGTATGCAACTAGAGACCGGCAAAGCCAAGCATGGCATGGTCGGTACGCTCACTGCCATCATTCGTGAGGAAGGGTAAGTTTCACGTGGATTCATCTTGGTCAAGACTAAAGAATGAGTTCAGTGTCGGCAGGTTGTACAGAGGTATGACGTATTGCAACTTCCTTCAAAGTCTTCTGTACGGCTGCTGTCAGGTTTGGTTCCACCGCTACTTCTAGAAGCACCGAAGCGTGCAGTCAAGTTGTGAGTAAATAATTCGTGGTTTAAGGCATCTTCCTCAGTGTCAACAAAAACTTCCTCTTTCCTCAGCGCCGCCAATGATTTCTGGGGGAAAACATTTTTGGGGTTGTCTGGTGAAAGTAAAATGACTCAGCAACTCTCCATTATCACGGGGTGCAGCGCTGGCGCCACCGAGTCCTTCGTTGTTGTCCCATTCGAACTTGTCAAGATCAAGTAAACTCACCATTGTCCTCCACTTCCTCCTGTGCTATGCTCACATGTTATTGTAGGTTGCAAGATAAAACAAGTACTTTCGCTGGGCCAATGGATGTTGTTAAGCAGATCATTAGAAAGGAAGGTATCCTCGGGCTCTACGCTGGAATGGAGGCAACATTCTGGAGGTGGGAAGCCTGCTCCCCAATGTTGTGCACTACTAACGTTTCCTCCTGACAGACACTTTTGGTGGAACGGAGGGTACTTCGGATGTATACACCAAGTGCGTACTATGATGCCAAAGGCCGAGGTGAGACTATTTACTTCGTCTCTGAAACGACTTATGAAGGACAATGGCAGACCCCCCAAGGCCAGCTTTTCAATAATTTTGTCTCTGGAGCCGTGGGCGGCTTCGTCGGCACAGCCCTCAACACCCCTTTTGATGTGCGTTTTGGCGTGCATGTTAGCTGATCAAGAAATCGGGTTGATTGTTTTGTAGGTGGTCAAGTCACGTATCCAGGGAGCCACTAAGGCCCCCGGTGCAGTACCCAAATACAATTGGACATACCCCGCGTATGCTCGCTTTCCCTCGTCCTAAGAAGACATTTTAACTACTGTGGTCAGACTCCTTACGATAATGCGAGAAGAAGGACCAGCGGCACTCTACAAAGGCTTTGCACCAAAGGTGCTTCGACTTGCCCCTGGTGGTGGTATATTACTTCTAGTTGTCGAGTTCACCCTCGGTGTCTTCAGGAAGAGTACGTCTGATTGCTTGTGAGTGTTCAGTTGCTAATATGGTCGTGCAGCCCTGGGCCCGCCATACATATGAGAATGTTCACTCGCCTTATGTACTTGGATTCAGCATCTAATAGAAATAGACCATTTCGATACCTGTCTAATGAGCAGAGTCACTCGATGAGCTCAAGAAACACACCCGCTGGACAGGCGGAAATACAAGACCAGGTGCACAGCCACAACCCTGAGAAATATAAAAGCCGACACTAAACAGGGGCTAATCTTTGTCCACCTCGATGTCGACCGCCAGCCGTCTTCCGTTCGTGCCCGCCGCAGGGGGCGACAAGCGCTCTCCTTGTCCCGCTCTCAACGCACTGGCTAACCATGGCTACCTGTAAGTACTGTAAATGCCATCCGTTTAGAGCACGACTCAGAGCCACAGTCCCCACAATGGCAAAAACATCGGCTTTTGGCAGCTCCTACAGGCCGTGCGCTCAGTCTACAATCTGTCGTTCCCCCTAGCGGCCCTCCTAGCCCTTGTCGGTATCCTTCTCTGTGGCCATGCCATGCGCCTCGACCTCGACAAGCTTGCGCTGCACAATAGGATTGAGCATGACGCATCCCTTGTTCACAAGGATGCCCTCGCTGGCCATGCTGAAGCTCCTATCCCAGTCGATCCACAGCTCCTCCACGCCCTGTTATCGCATGCGAACGAGAAGCAGGGGTTGAACCTCGATGGGTTTGCACAGTTGCGGGTGAACAGAGAAGCGAGGCTGACATCACCGTTGGACCACCTCCATTCCGAGATTGGTACGGGCGAAGCTGCACTAAGCTGGTTGCTTCTCAAGGAAGAGAACGACCAAGTGCCGCTGTCAACGCTCGAACAATGGTACGGCGAAGAGCGTATACCGGATGGTTGGGTACCACCCGCCAAAGGTGTTGGGCTGTTTGATGCTCGTCTGATGGCTAATGTAGTGGCGAATAAGATGGAGGAGATCAGATGTCGGCAATGAGAAGTATGGAGGCATCACTGGGTCCTGCAGTGTTTGTGACCGAAAGCTCGATTGCTGTAGTGTTGTCAACACTGCATCTATGTTATTCGTTGAATCGTTGAATCGCCGACTGCGCAGGTCGTAGCCCATGCGGCTCGCCTGCGCAACTCTGCGGCGCAGCGACCGGTGGCTCTTATAAGCTGGCGGTGTCAACTTGCCCCTAAATCATAGTGTTATCGTCCAGACTGCATAGTTTATCATGGTGGGCTCGGTGATGACAACTTTGAGCCCACTCACTAAATGTTACGCAGGCATCCGGCATCCAAGTTGCAGACGTGTGCATCACGACGTATCAGCAATTCAAGTTGGGCAAGAAATTCAAGTACATCCTCTTCGCCCTTAATGGTGACCTGACCCAAATCATCGTCGACAAGACCTCGAACATATCAGAGTATGAAGACTTTGTGGAGGACCTGCCAAAGGACCAATGCCGCTGGGCAGTTTACGATTTCGAATTTGAAAAGGAGGACGCGAAGAGGAACAAACTTTGCTTCATTTTGTGGTGGGTTTTGATTTAATATTCCCTTCCAGTCGATTAGAGGGGAGGTGGAGGCTTGGGTGGAGGGCCTGGAGTCCGAGGGCCGCCGACCTTCAGTCCTTACCACCGCTAACGGATATTTACCTTATCAGGTCTCCAGACAGCGCAAACATCAAGGATAAGATGCTCTTCGCCTCCTCTTATGAGTCCCTCAGGCAGAGGCTAGATGGCATAGCCTTCGAAGTCCAGGCCACAGACCGTTCCGAGATCAGCTACGCCACCGGTGCGTTCCTTTCCCCAGGCAATACTGCGCATCCTTATCCCTTTTGCAGTGCTCGCCAAAGCGTTGGCGTCCACTCACTGATTTCAATATCAGCCCCATGTCAACCGTCTCTACCGTTGTACTGTCGTTCCGTAGTAGTTCATCGTGTATGTCCGACGGATCTACTCAGCCTGTTAGGGAGGGCCGTCGACCCGTTCAGTAATTTGACTGGTGTCAGTGTCTTCGGGCGGTAACGGGCGCACGGAAGTTTTCGTCTAGACATCGGGCGCATACGGCCACAAGGCACTGAAGGTCAGCAGATTGTCAGCACCCTCAGATCTCATCAGTGTTATCCGGAGTCTCGGCTCAACAAAAAAAATATTAATCATAGCTCTGTGCGTACGTCCTCGGCCGCTTCCCCGACATCATGTTACCGACGATCGTGGGTCTATGTTACCTTCTTTCCACGTATATCGACGGGGATCAGAGTGGCCCCCATAAGATACTCGCCAGCTGCACAAATGCCAGCTGACCACACCAACAAAAGCGATGTGATGCAGAAAAAGCTGATAGATTGACCTATTTCCAACCAAGAACCTATCCGATACATCAGTCAATGAATGGAGATGGGGCTGGAATTTCATACCGGTGTCAGTCACGTTCAAAAAGAATGCCATTGTCATCCCTATTGATATAATCAGAAATGGATAGCGGCGGCGAATTAGACAACGTTCCCACCATCAGTAAGGGTCAGTGCTACGAGGAACAGAGAGAAAGAGGGCAGGCGTAAACGGGCGTTGAGAGTTGCAAAAGCTGCTGACAGGATCACGTATGGCGCAACGATTTTGAACATCTGCATCGGCGGGTCAGCGGGAGCATATGATTAAATTAGGACGCCAACCAATAAGGCGGCCATCAAGAAAGGGTTGAATACCGGCACAAGACGATATACAGGCTCTAGATAAAAGGATCTGGACACGGATAAGACCACTCTTGCCGAAATATCATTCGACGGAACTTACGATATAGACGCGACGCTGCAGATAAGACAGGTCAGCATAACATGCGGGAAATAGCTCCTACAAGCATAACATACTTTCCAGTCCCAAAGAAGGCAACCTGCACAAAAAACAAGAAAAACAAAGCTATCCGTATATCATCCGCCCGGAAGCGATAACTGTCTGACCGAACCTCCTCTGGTGTGGATCTATTAACATCGAAATTTTTCCGAACAGCTGCTTCGACTTCTATCCACAAGAGCAAATTGCATGTGAAAGCGGAGTAGAAGAGTCCTTCAATGGATATCGATAGTACAACGAAACAGACAGAAAATGCCAGGAAGAGCGTCATGATCCTGGACCTTGGGGAGGAGTGTTGCACTCGGAATATGAATGGGTATAATGATGATATCACTGGCCAGTTTAAGTTTACAAGACACTATAAAGAAGATATGTAGCATACCAAGGACTGACCACGCAGCGACCTGATTATGGGGCGGCAAGCCACGTTTGGCTTGTAAGCTTACGACAGAACTAGCGGTGACGATCATAATCATGACCAGGAGAGATGCCTTCAGAGATTAAGTGAGAATAACAGGTATAGAGGTTCTTAGCCCACTTGGAAAAGCGTAGAGAATTTTCTGTTCTTGAAGCCTGGTCCCGAGCCAGATGGCCAAGTTTGCGTAGCACCCATGAGGAGCATAACGGTGCCACCAAACAGGCTAAAAACTCATCAGCATCACCCAAGCTTGATCGATCCAGACCTACATTGTTGGAAGACTTTCCTTCTTTTCAACTGAGAGGAGCGGGAAGACGGCGGTGACTAGACAGCTCAAAGTCCACCATAGGGCAAGTTTCCAATTCCGCGAGAGCGTCGAGGATGGCCAAGTACAATGTGGCCATAAGACTCCAATGATGACAAAACCAACACTCCATATAAAGCGGTAAGTGTATGCAGCCTGGAAACGCAGATTGTGAACCATAACCTCAGGGCAATAGAGTGCACGTACTACCATGCTCTGAAGTGAGACGACGACAAGTAACCCATAAACACAAAGCTGGCGTGGGGAGAAAGAGGATCGGAATACAACTTTGAGCAGAACGGGCACCCCTCGCAAGTAGAACACTCTCCAGAAATAACACGGGAAGGCAACGTAAACGTAGAACGTCCACGGTGCATTCTGTTTCCAGAACACCATCGCACTTCCAAAGAATGCTAGAACAGTGAATGCATCGAAGAGCCTTTTCCTGGCAGCCGACACCGGTGGGCTATCAAGAGCAGGAAGGAGAGAGATGGAAGTATATGCAGCCCACCCAACATACGCAATGATGACAATAGTGCGTATTAAGAAGCGATCATAACTAAAGATTTTGTCAGGTCAGGATACAATGGGATGCAATAAAAGCTGACGTTTCTAGGTAGCGTAAACCTTCTAAACAAGTGTCGATCAACTGTGCAGACTGTCGGCGTACTTCGCTCCATTGCCTTTGCCTGAGTGCTTGTTGGATTGATGCAAGCTTTCGGATGCGGGCTGGCACTCTAGAATCACGTATAGCTTCGAGAGGGCCAAATGGTTTATAGAACAAAACGTGTTTTTGCTTAAGCTCTTGGAAGGATGAGAATTTGCATTCAATGACAGTCAAGAATTTACCGTGTTTTATACGATAATGCTCTAACAAGACCTGAGTATTGACTAATGCCATGTGAGCAAGTGCCTCCGCTCCTCCATGAGGATCGAGGAACCCAACCCGTGTATGATCTACGTCAGGTAGTACGCCAACTGAATTCACTGGCCAGTTAATGCCGATGAGTGACGCCATAAGAGGAGCTATGTCGGCTTGCGAGACGTCCCGGCGGAGTAAATGATTCAACTTCCATGGTCGCGAGAAATTATCATGAGAAGAAGGCGAAGAATCTGGAAGAGGTCCTCGAATTCCTTTGCCCCACGTAATAAGTGGTGTTCGAGTGTTATCCGGGTCTGAGAAAGGCAGTGAAGGCTAAACCTGCTAGAGAGGGACAGGGTCTCACCGCCATCTCCATGATTACCTATCTTAGACATACCATGATCAGCGGTAAATATGAATGCTGTTTCCTCGTCCCTATAGAAATCCGAGAAGAGGTTCTCCGTCTCGCGGACAATGCTATCGACAACTTGGATGTTGTTCATATATTCCTGATGGTGCACCTGAGTGGAATAAAGCACAATCAGGTCACCGGATTTACCTTAGAATGGGGACGGTATGAGTGTCCGGTAGTGTCCAACCCTAAGAGATGCAAAAAAAATATCACTTTGTCTTCGCGCAGATTTGAGTTTAGTGTAGGATCTTGCGATGCGTTTCGAAATAGCATACGGAGTTGTTCCAGCACCCAGGTGTCGAGAGCAGTCGCGTCTGGGCACCTCTTTAGGATCGTACCAAAAGTTCGGCATTACACCAACCTTTTGTAAAGTCTTCTGCATCCTCGTCATAGCACCAGGAGCGGACTTTGCCCGGAGTGGCACCCTTAGCAAACATCGGAAGGATATCAGGTGACCCGAAAGAGAAGGTGTGACTTGATTGATTGAATACTGAGTCAAAGTCCACCTTAATTGGAATGTAGTCAATGGAGAACTGCTCGTCTGTGAGTTTCTTACCGGATTGGATTTCCAACCCTGTAGTTGGTATGCTAAGGTTATTGACAGTATCTGGAATCATATTCATATCTGACCTTTGTGACTGCTGAGACATCTTCATACATTCCACCTATCCATCCAGGTGTGGAAATAGAAGACTTCGTAACTACATTGACATACCTATGATGGCGACATGACCCGGGCGACTCTCGGTAGGTACCCTCGTATGGGATACTCCGAAGGCGCCGCGTTTCTCTGCGATAGACCGGAGGTACGGGGCAACTACCTCAGGCTCTGTAGCAGCATTAACTGATGAAAACCCATTTGGGGTGAACAAAAGATCAGCTCGAAGGCCATCACCTATTCAAAGCATGTTAGAGCGATGCAGCACACTTGCATGTAATCCGACGTACCCACAACGAGTACTAGGCGCTTAGACTCTCCGGTGCTCGCGCCATAGCGTGCCATCCCATGAACAACAGGGCTCCTAAAGTAGCAATCGAATACCGACGCGATAAACACGACATGAAATATAATCCCGAGGAGGAGCAACTTGAGGACATGGCGACTCGAGTGTGACATTCGGCATACAGCACAGTGGTTTTCTCTGGTAATAGTCGCTTCGTTACCAAGAGTTAGCTCAAGATCCGTGAATCTGGCACTGAACTAAATCACTGAACCCAGGCTGGAGTGAAGTTAGAAGTTCTACCGCACACCACTCCAAATTGAAAAACAGGTCAGAAGAAATTTCCAAATTTGTCTCTACCCCTAAGTCCATTAGGCAAGCTTCTTTACTGTGCTAGCAAGTTGTGTATGTACAACGATACATTAGATAGCCATGCATGTCGGCGTTTTCTCTCACATCTGCACACGATTACCGGAGATAAATCAGAGTGGCCTGAGGCTATTATTTAGCCACTGTCAACAATTGTATTAACAGGAACTCGAGAAGCCATTTGGCAAGTAACCACGCAATTTTTTTCGGCATTGGCTCAGTGCTAGGGTCGGAGTCGAATGAATGGACCAAGTCCGCGGAGCGCGGAGGACAGTATGATGCCCTCTAGGGGTAGGATTGCCCACGACCCACGCCCACTCTTCCCACTTGTCGGAGGCCGATTCAGACTTTGTCACAGTTCCACATCACAATGCGCACGTTTTGGACGACACCGTGGCCAGATTATTCTGGCGCCGACAGTCATGTTCCTTTTATGCTGGTTCAGATGTTTGCACTGAATCGAGATATCTCCGTATCCCCAGGGATTGTATTGCAGGGTCCGATGAGGGTGCAGGAACAAGTCCAATCGGAAGATGAGTTTTTTCTATTCACTGATTCATGTAGATCCGACTAGCACTCTCTTTGTTCGTCGAAAATGCGTAGATAACGGCTTGCGCCGTCCCCAGGTTCAGGTCCAATAGCACCCACTTTGACTCCCAAGACGCTCCCAGGCTCTGTGCACCATATATAAGTCTTCTTCCTCCAAGGGAATTGGACTTTCCCAGTTACTGTTAAACCGATACCACGCAGCCGATAATAAAGGCCAGCAAACCACCGTCTGCAAGTGGTGCCCGCATATCCGTTACTCTAACGCATCCTCTCGCAATGACTTCCTCTCTTCCACGGGTCCCTCCACCAGTACCACCGGAAGTATGGCTCAGGATCTTTGGTTTTACTACTGACCTCGAGGCTCTCTTGGACTGTGACACCCCAATTTCGTCGGACTTGCCCCGCACGCTAGTTAGACAGCACGAGTTGCACGTATTAAAAGCATCCCTTCACACAAAACGCAGTATAGCTCTCGTTTGCAGAACTTGGAATAAGCTCGCACTGGAATTCCTCTACCAAAGCATCCTCATTACCAAAGTGGATACACTCTTTTCCCTCCACGAATCACTCCAGAGACACGCCTTGACAGCGCAGGGCAAGAATCGACTCGGCTGGTGGACAAAGCGTTTGGATGTCCTTATCGAAGACGAGCGCTGCGATCCTTCCGACTACAGCATGCTTGCTGCAGTCGTGCGCCAACTTCCAAATCTTGCTATCACCACGCTCTCCGTGCCCATGTTACCATGGAATGACTGTTGGCTCCGCCAACTACCGACATCTGTCGTCCTATCTCTGGCTGAGACATGCGGGGCATCCCTCCAAGTATTCGACTGTTCTGAGTCGATTCTTCGACCTTGCAGGCAAGCATATGTGTATTGTTTATCATAATGCTTAAAACTAATAATTTTCATCAGAGAAGATTTGATGCTGCTCCTTGCGGCATCTCCAAATTTGAAGGTGCTTAGGTGCCCAATCTGCTCCCCTACGCCTGCCGATAGGGCTTCCAGAAATCGTCTTGACGTTCCTATTATGTCAAAGTTAGAATCCATCACTTTGATGTCTGTCTTTCTGCGAGACTATCTTCCACGAGACAAAGATGCAAACCACCTCCCCGCACTCCGTCAGCTTACCTACGATTGTATTCCCCCGCCGTTCTTCGACCATGCGTGGAAGAATTTTGTGGGATTAACTTGCGCAAATCTTACTTCTGTTACTCTTGACTTTTGTCTTCCGGGCGACTCTTTACAGAACGAGCTTGATCTACTCTCCGAACATTGCACGATCCTTGACAAGCTTGTCATCTACCTTCACTCCTGGCGGGAGCTGAAGCCATGTCTAGTCCTACCCGCAGTTTCCTATCTTGGCCTGCATTCCAAAGCTCCCAAGGGACCACTTTCCCATTACCAGACCTTGGTCTCTGCTCTCGTTACCCTAACTGCGCCAAAACTTAGGACTGTTCGGCTGCTGCATGCTGATGCAGCGGAGGAGTTGCGCGAAAATGCAACTTCGTTCACTACGGAGGAACGTGCTTGGCTAGCTTCCTGCAGCTTTTCACTGGAGGACTGTGAGGGTTGTGTCCTGTTTTGAAGGAGCCGAGCCAGGATCCATTTCCTCGGGAAGTTCCGTTTTGTCCGCTCGAGTTGGTTATTCGAGGCGGAGGTACCGAGTTCTCACGCTTACTTTTCATGTACTTAGTACTTACACGCGCCAATGAAACCGATGAAGTCCAAATAGTGGGCTGGAGCTAAAAGAAATTTACATACTGTCGCTCCTTTGGCCAGGCGGATTCTGGGCATGGTAGTGAGCAGGACACAGGATCGTACCTCTCCTTCGAACACCAGTGGCTCAAGCTCAAGAACTTGGTATCAATCCGGTGAGATGGACAGGCGACTCCTACCCAGTAGCGTTAGCAAGTTGGTCTCAATGCCTCGGCTGTCAAAACAACCTTCATCCGACTACTTAGGATGAGCAAGACTACGTCTTGGACTACTTATCAGCGACGCCTTAGGCCAACTCATTCGCACTCTTATTCGACTTGACAACTTGAATGTTTGCTAATAACATCAGCCAGGTCCTAGAACTGGGCTGGATAGTCTTATGCGCAGTTGCTCCTGAGTTGTCATGCCATCAATTATTCGTCGCCAATTATTGGAGGTTTCGAGGTCAGTGACAGAGATCAACGCAATAATTCCCTCACAATTTTGATATATGCCAGTCGCAAGCACACATCGCTGTCCAGAAACAGTCGTGGGTACCGCCATTGACATCTTCAGGCAGGATTATGGACGCATGCGGACCACTAAGTTGAGTGTTCGATCGGCGTTAATTTACATAGTGGAAGGATTTGTTGCGACCAGTTCTTTAGAGTAGGAAGTCCCCTCTATTTGAGATTGGATGCCACCGGTCCGTCGTCCATTCATACATACTGGTCACCGCTCACAAGGCGGCAGTTATTACCGCTCAGGCACAGTCGCAATGGCCGTAATACCCCCAGGAAGTTGTGTTATGGCGTGGACCTAGCTTCTATCTCAACTTGATCAGGTCCATAGTTGGAACTTGAGTTCAGGTCCAAACACCACTTTAACCGTTTATGTACTTGGCTGCTAACCTCTCCTCAAGGACCCCAGAACGTAGTCATTCGCACCAGATATTGGCGGATTACCTGCCGCCGAGGATAGGTTCGAGAAACTACTCAGATTTTCACCGAAAGCTGGACACGAGAGAAACCCACATTTATATTGAAGATCAGTACATCATGGTCTACGCCAGGCACGGCACAGTTATCTGCGGGAGTCGCTGGTGCGTGTACCGGGTTGAAGACCCGCGGGCGTTGGTTCAGGGTGGGCAGCATACTATCAGCATCGGTGTTTGACCCTGTGTTTGGGCCATCCTCGCACTACGAAATTGGTGATATAACGTGATCCGTCAGTGATTATCCTTGAAGGTGGTGGGCGGAGTGCTGATGTCAGTTGTTGTGAGTTGTTCTGACTTTTCTCAGATGGAGAATGTCCAGGCTCGAACCCGCCAAAGGCGTCCCGTTTCATCACCATCAGTAGGTCTAAGTCCTCCCAAAATTTCTTCCTGTACCTGATTGCGCTAATAAATTTATTGTTGATCGTGGCAGGAGCCACAGGAACGGCCTGTAACTCAAGGGTTGGTAGGTTTCTAATCCATTTCTCCTGGCCCTTTACCAGCACAGCGGCTGACCAACGAACCTAAAATATTTCGTGACTAGCATTCCACTAACATGGCAAAACCCCCATTTTGAAAGTACCTGGGTCCCACCATAATTGTGAATGACAGTCCGAGTCGGATGCTATGGTAATGGCCACGCTTCCACCGATATACTTTGGTTGGGTTGCCAAGGCAGAGTGCGGTTTCTAGTGTTCGACTTGTTCTTTTCTGCGCTGAGTGCCCCTTGTAAAACAAGGCGGCGCCGTGCGCACCGGAGCAGTGAGAACGTCGTTAAGCAACAAGATGGCACGCGCAAAAAGCGACCCTACTTTCCGTGTAAGCCTTGTCAAATGCTTCGTTACTACTCGTCCGATTCCGCCGTGCATGGCAGGCACTAACGGATGTTAGATGGCGCAGGGTCCAGCCAAACTTGGAGCATCGTACGCACGTCATGATTCTGTGCTGTCATGGGGCGAGGTGTCCCTTGCTGTGTGTCTCCACTATAAGTATGAGGACAAGACATTCGGTGGTCGACAAGTTACCCACCTCGACGTGTGGAGGTTAGTCCCTATCTAGTAAACGAGAGCGTCTTGCTAAATATCTCGTAGATACAGCTCACGTGCTATGCAGATTCTGAAGGACCTCAGCAAGATTTTCGGATCATCATCTCATGGAACTGGCGGCCATTGCTGCTACGATAACCAATATCGCCCCACCTACCACGAGATAGAGCAACGATACGTTAGCCCTACCACCGGCAGATGCAAGCCACTTGTAATTCAAGCAGTCCATCCTAGCAGTCGAAATATCGACAGGACCGAAATTGCTGTCGGAGAGAACATTCCAAAAGCAAGACAACTCGCTATATGGCTAGTACTTCACCCTCCATTCAAACCAGCAGAGATCCCTCTTTGGCTCACGCGTTGGGCTTGGTTTACGCTAGCACTCATATGGCCATTTAATGTCCCGAAGCACACCGGATTCTATCCCGCTTACTTGTCGAGGTACTACGGACAGCTTTGGGTTACTCGTTCCCCTCGCGAATATTCTCTACGCCAAGCTCAACTTGGGATGGAGCCTGTTCACGAAATCACCCATTCCACGCACCCTCGTCGACTCATCATCTATGATCCTGCATCCAAGTCCTGGAATGTCTGCTCCGACCCGAACATTATTAGACAGCAGAAATATGTTACCATCTCCTACCGACGCGAGGATGTCATCCCCGAGGGCACAGCCAAGAAGGATCAACTTCCCCTAAAGACCACATTCATTGCACAGGTCGAAACTGCCATGGCGTCTCTCCACCAGACCGCTTATTGGACTGACCTGACGCTGATAGACAGAGCGGAGGACCAACCACCAGAAGAGATCGACAAGGATGTGTATCGTATGGCGGATGTTTACCGTGGCGCCGAGTTTACTCTAATCATGCTCTGTCCCCCTTCTATGTTCACTAAAGAGGTCACGGAAGAGGATGCATGGTTGGCATACGGAGAACGCCTTTGGACTTTTCCGGAGGCTCTGTTGAGCCGTGAGCTACGCTACAAGTTCAGAGATGGCAAAGTCACCCCAATCACCCTCCATCAGCTCGCGAACCGCGCCTACGCCAACTTCGTGGAGGAGTCGGCCATCATCAACGCGTATGGACTACGAGATCCGTTGGAGAGATTGGAGCGGCTCTCGCTGCTCAAGTCGGCCCTTTGGCGACGCAGATGTAGGACCCTAGAGAAACTTGCAGAGCCAGGCTCTGAACCCCACTTCAGGGCAGAGAGGGTGTATGCCCTCATGAGCTTCTTCGAACATCGCATCCATCCCCATTTCCAGGAGACAGAGCTACAAGCACTTGTTAGGCTTTCGATGGCTAACGACAATGACCGCATCGTCGAGCGCATGGTTTCTTTTTTGCCTTCTCAGATTCGTGATCCCACTTGTTGGTATGCGGAGCAAGACGAATGGGGAGCGAATTTATGGGATATCGACCCAGAAATTCAAGTGGTAGGAATGACAGAAAGGGAAGCCATAGTCTTTGGTGGTTGTCGAGCGGCTGCCATTCGGTGGAAAGACTTCCCGTCTGTCGCTTTCGGTACGCGACGTTCGTTCACGCGGCTCATCGCCAATTACCTCCCAAACCTTTTCTGGGAACTGCTCTTCATCGGGATCATTCTGGAGGCGGAGCTGGGTCAACCTCCTCTCAATAAAGTGTATCCCGGAGCATGGGTTCCACTTGTGATTGCACTTATTCTGATGTTCTTCGCTCCTCTGCTGGTAGCGTATGGGACCTCTGGACGTATAGTGCATGCCCAGCCATGGTTGATTGGTGTTAAGGGGCTTATCTCTGCGGAAGAAGCTTCTACCTTCGTGTATGGAGGGACGATCAATGCTCTGCCAAGAATGTCTTACAGCTCCTGCGGTACTCTTCTGTCTGAAACTGAAAAGGGCGAGTTTAGACGCGGAGACCCGATACAACTGGACGCGCTCAGGCCTCAAACTTGGAACGTAACTGAGGACGACGACCTGTATACACTCATTGACACTTTATCGGCTACAGTCTATTACTTCCGCGCGGCCCGCCCACCAACAGTATGCCTGTACACGGGACGAGAGTCAGGGATGGGGAGATTCGTGTTATGCAGCGAAAGGTGCAGATTTAACGAACTGCACAAGGAGACGGTCGTTAGGATGCCATGGTATATTAGTCAATCTATGCGGGCGTGCGATTGGGTTGCACTTAGTTGAATGGGTGTTCCCTTTGCTTTCATTTGGCAGCTTTGTAGGGATCTTTGCTAGTGGATGCAATTCAGAAGGACGAGTGCCATGTAGTCTATGTAAATTTGTGCTTTGATGACTTGATAGGATCAATAACTTGGCTTGTACAGTATGTATGCAGACCATTCGCAAAGGTACATGATAGCGATTGATACATAGTCTAGGGGGACTTAGTGTCCTACAATGTTCAAGCCGTCCAAGAGACATGGTAACGATGAGTCATGGTTGGAGATCATCCCATTAGCTAGTACATACTTGGATAATTTTCGTACTTACATCAGATTACCATATTTGGATAGCAGCGTCCGTCAGTCAGCACGCGTCCGCTTGCCATGCTCTCTCCAGTCTCGTACAACGTCGACTGGAGGTAAGCACCTACTGTACACTACGTATAACTACCTACTCACGTACCGCAGTCCTCACGGACTCGTGTTACAGAACGACTGTTCCCCAACAGCCAACACGATCATTCGTGTACTGCATGTATACTGAGTGAAAGGGGGCAAAGGTGATGAGGGCAAACGGACAATATGTCGGTGGAGATATCAGTGACGTTGGAGACGTCGACGGTGAGCGCAGTGAATATTTGCTCTAGGTACTTGTCAAGTAATGGTGACGCGCGTAGACATGCATGTGGGCGATGGGTCCGATGTTGTATGCCCAGCTGAATGGGCGGATGAACAAGTACGCGACGGTGGAGAACAGATTCGGAGAAGAATAGGGAACGCGGCCAAAGAGGGTACCTCGTGAGTGTTACAAGATGTCACCGATGGTGTGACTGGCGGTCTCGCGGAGCATTTTCAGAACGATATCTATGAGTTCTGAATAGACGTCTCCGAATGAAAACACCTGGGGTGATCCATGAAAATCTGTCAGGCTCAGACCCTTCAACTATGCCAGCTGGATTGAACATGCGTTTGTGGAAGGGACTGACCTTCGTCTTTCGTCCACGAGCGATGACTCCGCGGGTGGCATGCAGTCGACCATCAGGATGGCGATGAGTGCAAAGAGGCACGGACTTGTCTGTCCTTGAGGCTTCTCCACTGCTATCCTCTCATCTATTGCACGTAGAGATGATCATCCGAATCTCGTAGACTTCAGAAATGTCGGACCCTAGAGCTCACAAATCTCCAACGAGAATGATGTTGGAATACGACAATGGACGCGCAAGGAGCAGAGTCGACAACTTCGGAAGGGAAGGGAAGGACAAGTACCTGAGTGTACGGGTCCTTTCGTCTTGAGAAGGAAGTTCGAAGAGGACGTAGAATCAAACCAAGACTCAGGTGGTCACTGGATTCACGTTCCGACTGACCAAACCTCTTGTTCAGTTACTACTACGGGAATTTTGATGAAAAGCTGCTCGAAGATGGACCGATCACCGGCACCCGCCACTCATCAATGCATTACTGCCATCAACATGAACATGCCTGCTACGCGCTGGGCTCCTTCGTATACTCAGTTGCCAGTTGTGAACCTGTGCCAGTAACGAAATTCTGGATCACCGCGCGCACCGATGCAGCTACCAATTTTCCGATTCAGAACTTCTCCGGTGCTAAATTTTCGAGATACATAAGTGAGTTTTTCAAATCCTTGACTCGTCCTCACTTGGCAATTTATTGACGGCAACTGCCCGGAGAAGAGGGTAGCCACGCGAAATAAGTCCCTTCCCTTACTTCGTCCAGCGACTCGGCGGACGTTTGAGTCTACAAATGCGGCTTTCGAATGTCCAATGATGGAGAACGATTCATACTTATCCACATCCACGGCTTGGTGCCATTATGCGGCAAGTGGTTCTCTGCGTCGCCACTATAAGTACAAGGAGAAATTTTCTCAGTTAAGAAGGCCCTCGCATTGACGTGTACTGGTCAGTTCTCGTCGAATAAGTGGGGTAGTCCGACTTGTTCAATATCTTGTAGATCCCAGTCACCGTGCCATGGAGACGCACCATGGCTCACTGTCCTCCCACGGAACCGGGAAGCATCACTGCTATGATAACCAATACCGGCGCACCTACCACGGTACGAAGCAGCGATACGTCAGTCCTACCACCGGCAGGTGCAAACCACTCGTAGTCCAAGCAGTCCATCCGAGCATTCGAAACATTGGTTGGACCGAAGTTCCCGTTGGAGAGAATACCCCGAAAGCAAGGAAACTCGCTATCTGGCTGGTGTCCAACGCACCACCAGAACCGGCACAGATACCTCTTTGGCTCACGCGTTGGGTTTGGTTCACGTTGGCGCTTATATGGCCATTTAATGTGCCGAAACACAGTGGACTCTATCCCGCCTACTTGTCGAGATACTACGGACAGCTTTGGGTTACTCGTTCCCCTCGCGAGTTTTCTCTGCGCCAAGTTCGACTTGGGGTGGAACCCGTTCGCGAAATCACTCATTCCACGCACCCTCGTCGACTCGTCATCTATGATGCTGGGTCTAAGTCTTGGAATGTCTGCTCCGACCCAAACATCATTAGACAGCAGAAATATGTTGCCGTCTCCTACCGATACGGAGACATCGTTCCGAAGGGTACAGACAAAAATGACCAACTAGTTTTGAAGGCGACGTTTACTACAGAGGTCGAGGCCGTCGTTGCATCTCTTCATCTGTCTGCCTATTGGATCGACCTGACCTTGATAAACAAAACGGAGGATCAGCCACCAGAAGAGATTGATAAGGATCTGTATCACATGGCGGATGTCTATCGCAGTGCCGAGTTCACGCTTATCATGCTCTCTCCCCCTCCTGGGGCCACGGAAGAGTCTGCATGGTTTGCATACGGGGAACGCCTTTGGACCTTTCCTGAGGCTCTGTTGAGCCGCGAGCTGCGCTACAAGTTCAGAGATGGTGAAGTCACGCCCATCACCCTCCATCAGCTCGCGAACCGCGCCTACGCCAACTTCGCGGAGGAGTCGGCCATCATCAACGCATATGGACTACGAGATCCGTTGGAGAGGTTGGAGAGGCTCTCACTACTCAAGTCGGCCCTTTGGCGACGCACGAGCACAACTCTGGAGAAACTTGCAGAACCAGGCGCTAAACCATACTTCAGGGCAGAGAGGGTGTATGCCCTCATGGGCTTCTTTGAGCATCGCATCCACCCCCATTTCCAGGAGACAGAGCTACAAGCACTTGTTAGGCTTTCGATGGCTAACGACAACGACCGCATCGTAGAACGCATGGTCTCTCTCCTGCCTTCTGGTATTCCACACACTACTTCCTGGTATGCAGAAGAAGATGGATGGGGAGTGAATTTGTGGGACATCGAGCCGGAAATTCAGGTGGTAGGAATGACAGAAAGAGAAGCCGTCGTCCTTGGAGGTTGTCGAGCGGCTGCCATTCGGTGGAAGGACTTCCCGTCTGTCGCTTTCGGTACGCGACGCTCGTTCACGCGGCTCATCGCCAATTACCTCCCAAACCTTTTCTGGGAACTGCTTGTCGTCGGGATCTATCTTCATTTCGTTTCCTCACCTCTTACCCAAACAAATCCGTTAGAGAACAGTGCCCCTTCTCTCAATGGACCACATCCTGCAGGATCGGTTCCTCTTGTCATCGCACTTATTCTGATGTTGTTCTCTCCTCTACTGGTAGCATATGGGACTTCTGGACGTATAGTGCATGCCCAGCCATGGCTAGTCGGTGTCAAGGGGTTGATCTCTGCTGAGGAAGCTTCTACCTTCATGTATGGAGGTACAATCTTTGGCCAGCCAAGAACGTTTTACAGTCCCTCTGGTACTCTTCTGTCCCAAGTCGAAAAAGGGCAGTTTAGACGCGGAGACCCGGCACAACTGGAGGACCTCCGGCCTCGAACGCGCACCATGAGAGAGGACGACGATCTATATACCCTCATAGACACCGTATCGGCTACAATCTATTATTTTCGTGCGGCACTTCCACCGACGGTGTGCCTGTACACGGGACGGGAATCCGGGATGGGGAGGTTTGTGTTGTGCAGCGAAAGGTGCACGGTCAACGAGCTGCGCAAGGAAGCGGTCGTCAGGATGCCATGGTATATCAGTCAATCTATGCGACCATGCGACTGGGTTGCGCTTGGCTGAATCACCACTTTATTTTCCCTTCTTTTTCTTGGCCTTTTTGTGAACTGAAATGCTTGGAAGTTCTATGCTTTGTTCGTGTAAACTTGTACTTATTAATACCTTTATGATTGACTACTTGGTATGAGGTCTATGCGAATGATATGTAAAATATTTCATAAATGTACAAGTACATATGCGGGTTGTCATTGGTTGCTGTAAGAACCTCTCAAGTCCACCGATATCATAGACTTGTAACCTTTGCCTGCTGTCTATTTCACCTCCACGAGAGTATCCTTCGCCCCATGCACTGCCATTTGATTTCTGTGACGCTTCAAGCGTCACTCAGCCAAACTTTGAGTTGTTTAACAAGTCTTCTGGCAGTGACCTCCAACTCCTCATTCCTCGTTCTGGAGACTTCCAATATCGTCCGTTTTCTGCTTGAGGTAGTTGATACAAGGCCCACCTTCCGAGGAGAAAACGACACAGAAAGCATAGAGAACGGGAGAGGAGCAGATCCGGTGGTTCCACGGTTTGTTGAGCTGCTTGAACCAGGATTGCTGCGAAGCTGGGAAGTGGAAGCGGCAGACGAGGAGGTACCAGGAGGGTTCGTGTGCACCACCCCCTCACGGACACCATAATAGCGCACCAGGTCCTCCAGACGGCTGCGTGGCTGCATGAGGTCAAACAGGTCCTTGAAAGACTCTTCACGCTCGAGGTGAAGTTCGCTGTCGTCCATCATCACATCCTCGCGCACTTTAAGTGCAATGAAAAGATCGAGGACTTGTGTCTCGCGTTGCGTCGCCTCTACAGGACCAGCGGGGGATGAGGTTGAAGAGGAGAGGGGAAATGAGTCAGACGTGTACGGAGCACGGATGAGGGACCCATAGGCGGGCAAATAAGTAGAACGCAGTACATGCATGCATGCTGGCAGGCGCGTCAGATCAACTCGGTCGTCCACTTGAAAATTGGAAATGTGTTTACCAAAGTAGAACGACCTGTTCACCAAACGAAGTTGGCACGCCAACCAGTACAACGTCTTGCGTTGGCGCTTGAGACGAACCTCGTCTATCCCAGGCGTCTGGGGAAACGTCATGTACACGATCTTGAGAAGTAGGTGCGAGGGCAACGTGACTATGCATTGGTGGGGTCGTCCGCCAGGAAACGGCGGTGGGGGGACCAGACCAGCTGAGGCGTAAGGCGGGGGAGGAATCATGTACTTTTCGTCAAGAACAACCATGGCAAAAGTTGCTCTGAGGCGACTATTTTACGATAACGAGCGTGAGCAAGGCTGCCAGAGGATATATGTAGAATCTGACGGACGTTATTCCCTGGTTTGATGCGCAGCAGTAGATGCTGTTCGAGCACGTTTCGCCTTGCAAAGTCGACCCGTAGAGGACGTGAGAGAGAAAGAGCTGCGGTCCATCTGGCGTCGACAAGGGCTTGACGTAGAAGCAGTGCCTTGCTTATCTGGTACAGTGGTATCCTTCGTGCCATCTCCCAGGTCGTTCATTGCATCCGCACACTGAAAAAAATGCCACGAAGAGCACGAATACAATTCGTGTCTTTGAAATCCTCCCTCGTGAATATGCCCATCTCAATTTATGGGCCTCTCCTTGAGCGATCCATAGTGCGTGCGTGCTTTGTGCCCGTGTCTCAAATAAACGTCCGTTTGACACCCGACAGCGTCCACAAACGCTGGCCATACATTTGAAACGTGACTCCCAAGCCTCGAAAGTTGAGGCCTATGTGGGATGGACTGGAATGGCGTCTTCCTCTTCCCTCGCCCATTTCAACGCAGATGCGCGAGAAAATGCGCTCGAGACGATCGAGATCGATCCTCAATATGCGCAGGGTCTTGGATTTGCAGAGGGCGACATTGCACGTTTGCTACTTCTCAATGGAAAAGCGTCTGATCTCGTTCCTGCAGGTCGAGATTGGTTTGTTGTATGATCTGCCCTTTGCCTCCTCTGTTGGAGCAGAACCTCTCACGCCAGACGACTGGGAAATCATCGTGAGGGTGCTCCATTGGTTTCATCGACTTGCCTCTCATGGCCCTTCTAGGAAATACATGCTTCCCATGTCGAGTCTACTCTGCTGTCCCAGGTTCGGGTTGCAAAAGTTGGTCAAGAGATCGACGTGTGGGTGTTGGGGCGCACAAGAGTTCGCCTCCTTGTCGGTAGGCTCTGTTGTCTTATCTCACGTGTCCTCCTGACTAACTTGCCCAGTCTCTTTGGTCCCGTCGACCAAAGGCAACGCTGCACTCCTGACAACCGATAGCGAAGTCAGTATCGCGCCAAAGATGCATGCTCGTCAGAAAGCTGCTGGAGGTGCCCCACCCGACACTTCTCAGGATGGTGCAATCAAAAAGGATTCCGCGAAGTCGTCCTTGCCGGCGACCGTATTGCGAGTTCTGCCGACTCGCCTCATCGAACAATTTTCACCCTCGTCGGCTTGTTATAATCGACAGGAAATACTCGCTTATATCCATCCCTACACCTTCTCTAACCTTGCCCAATGTCGGTATCCGATGAAGGAGGATATGAATGATGTTTTCCTCAAGTTCTCGTATCGTTTGCTGGAACCTCCACAGAACCCACTTGAGCCGTCCCGCAATGCAAATGCAAACACGGAAGAGCAGGAGCCTGTTGCTCAGGTTCTTCACCCTGGAGGAAGAAATGAGCGCCCCGCCCCGGAACAGACCTCATCAAATACACCTGCTGAAAACTTCCTGTTTGTGGGGTGGTCCGATAAGGTCCTAGAGAGTCACGTGTACTTTCCGTATGGGCTAGAAGGTGTCGGCAATTGGCACTGGATTCAGTGAGTGAGACCTTGTGCTGTGGTATGTCAAGCGTTCGTATTGATGCTGGCGACCAGTGTTACCCCGACGGGAGAGCGAAAAACATTTTCTGACCTCTTCACTGACATTCCCACTGAGAACGTAGACGAGGCAAAAGCGTTGTAAGTTCACCCAATCACACTGTGTAAAAGAACATTCATTGACTGAAACCAAAACATATCAAATGTAAGGGAACCCTCGCTGGATGTTGTACTGTCCGGCGTGCAGGACATTCTCGAAGAAGGTACCAAACATCTCCTTGCTAATTTTGCTCTTCATTCGCTTGGCAAGGTGGTACGTGGAAGTGAGTCACACGTTGATCAGATATTTTCTACTTGCTCAAGAACTTCGTAGTATCTGCAATTCTCTTGACAGCCAGAAGAGGAGTCGGGAAGACCTCGGTAGCCCGGGCAATCGCGAAGCGGCTTGAGGAAGACACTCGCACGTATGCCTGTATGCTCTTAAGTTCTCCTCTCCATCGCTTTGCTGCTAACTAGACATAAGACACCCACTACATTGACTTCAGGTTCTACACCGAAAAACCAGTGTCGACCCTGAAGGCTCTCTTTCGATATCTGTACGAGATTGCAGCATGGCATCGTCCGACTGTGCTTATATTTGATAACCTCGACAAGATCTTGAGACCAGAGGTCGAGGTGAGTGGATTCTGTGTTCAGAACTTCGCTTGTTTTGATGTTGATTATCAAAACACGGGATACCAGCACACTGACTCGTTTCGCTACCGCCATATCACGGAGCTTTTCATCGCCCAATACTCATCCGGAGCACGCATGATGCCTTCAAACTTTCGTGGGATAGTTATGATTGGCACCGCCGAATCGCAAGCGAGTCTGCATCCCCTCGTGTACACGCTTCATATCTTTCAGGAAGTGTATCACATCCAGTCTCCTAACAAGGATGCACGCAAGGAGGTCAGTGGCTGTCCCTTTCCGAGCCTATTATGTGACTAAGTCTCTCATCAGATATTGGCGAACTTGATGGAACGACTATGTTTGAAGTCTCCGGGTGTTATCCTTGACCCAGACGATCCTCCGAACTTCGCCATGATTGCGACGCACACAGAAGGTTATTCTCCTGTTGATCTACGAGATCTTGTCACTCGCACAGTGCAGCAAGGTGCCAGCAGGGCGTTTCTGAAGCATGGACGGGGAGCAACTGAAGTAAGAATTTTGGTTTGGATAGCCTGCTACTATAGGTCTGACATGTCCCCTAGGTTAATCTATCTGCCACCGATTTCTCGAATGCGCAAGTAGATTTTGTTCCTCACTCTTTACGTGATGTCCCACTTCAGAAGTCAAACGTAGAGTGGGCTGATATAGGGGGTGAGTCTGGTCGATGACCTCCGATAGTCTCGACAGCTAAACTTTCATCCTAGGACTGAAACAGGTCAAACGTATTTTGCGAGAAACATTGGAATGGCCTACTAAATATGCCCCGTTGTTCAAGCAGTCACCCTTGCGCTTGCGTTCAGGGTAAGCAGAGCTGGCAAAGAGTCCTATGTGTAGTGATGTTTACGTTCAAACAGGTTGTTACTGTATGGTTACCCCGGGTGTGGCAAGACGCTACTTGCTTCTGCGGTTGCCAGAGAGTGCGGACTGAACTTCATTAGTATCAAAGGGCCTGAGCTCTTGAATAAGTATATCGGTGCCAGTGAAAAATCCGTGCGTATAAAATGAAGCGAATGTTCCGTTTTTGAAATTTGATTCACAGGTCAGAGATATCTTTGATCGAGCTTCCTCTGCCAAGCCCTGTGTCCTGTTCTTCGATGAGTTTGAATCTATTGCTCCAAAGAGGTTCATTATCCTTCGTCTTATGCGTGTCCACTTGCTTATGTTCGTAATTTTCAGAGGACACGACAGTACAGGCGTCACCGATCGTGTGGTAAACCAGCTGTTGACTGAGATGGATGGTGCTGAGGGCTTAACTGGAGTATATGTTCTGGCAGCAACAAGGTTGGTATTTGTCCATATCAACGTTGCTACAAACTAAGTGCTCTATCAAGTCGACCTGATCTCATTGACGCTGCCCTCCTTCGCCCTGGTCGTCTTGACAAGGCCGTTTTATGTGACATGCCCAACGAAGAAGATCGAAAGGAGGTAAGGAGCCCTCCATCCGTACATTGTTGATAAACTAATCCTATCAGATCCTGCAAGCAGTCAGCCGCAAGGTCACTTTAGCGTCGTCGGTTGATTTTGAAGAAATTGCTCGCTTGACTGAGGGTTACTCAGGAGCTGACCTCCAATCTCTGGTGTACAATGCCCATCTCCAAGTCGTACACGCGTCCATTGATGCATCATCGACTAAGCGGTCGGTCCAGGAAGAGGAGAAGCGGATCCAGTACGTAACGCTTGGGACTACAGACGAACAAAAGGTTCTTTCAAGAGCAGACGAGTCTGCGCTGCAGAAAAGAGTATTCTATCAATATGTCCTGTTCGCCACGTAAACTGACGTCAGCACCTCTAGCTTCAACAAATAAGGAGTCCTAAAACGAATGTCAACACAGAGGAGAAAGCAGCCGACGTACCTAAAAAGGTCTCGTCTGGTCTTTGTTGTTCATGTACGATTACTGAACGGTGGATGGAAGCAGTACGAAATCACGCAAGAAGACCTTTTGCAGGCACTAAAGACGACGCGATCTTCTGTTTCTCGGCAAGAGCTAGAACGTCTGGGTAAGATGTGAGTATATCCCCTCAAAGTGCTGTACAGGATCCGGTGTTGATGTGGAGGGGCGCTAGATATAGCAGCTTCGTATCAGATCGTAGTCAGAACGAAAAGTCATTCCCGTCGCCACCCGCCCCAGGCGGTATCGGTTCGCGAGCGACTCTGGGATGACAGGGGATTCGCAATAGTTTTTTTTACAATGACCACATAATCGACATTTCCCTTCTTGCAGTCCACCTTGATTTTCTGGGTGGAGTAGCTGGTTTTGGAGATAAATTCCGTGATATTGTCCACGCTGTGAGAGGGCGGATGCAACGAGGCAACAGGCGAGGCAGTTGAATGGGCGGTGTCAGCCTCTTTCCGGGGTCCCGTGTGACAGGACCCCAGAACGTGGGAGCCAGGGTTTATTAACAACCAACGCGATCCCCCCTCGTAAAAGTACGAAACACTGGAAATTTTGTTACTTTATAATGGTTTCTGCGAAGAGGCATCAGAAGCATGGCAAAGCACCGTCACAAAGTGCGTTTTGTATTGCAGTGTTGCAAATATTTGTTGTGTTAGGCAGGTCATTGACACAACCTCATCAAACAGTGAGGACACGCACGACGAGGTCAAAAGGCAGGGTCAGTCCCCCACGTTTCACTCATGAGGATGGTGGCAACCAGCTCATTGCTCCAATCCGATCATCTCGTCCTGTTCATGTTTTGCTCTCATTAGCCCCTCGCCGATCCCGAACAGAACACTCAGCTGCTGACAGAGCAACTGCGCTCGTTGGGGCTGTACGCAGCGCACACATTGGGAGACGGAAATTGTCTGTTCCGTGCTTTAAGCGATCAACTTTATGGTACTCCTTCATACCATCTTCAACTGCGCAAGGATATATGCGATTGGATCGAGACCCACTCGCAACGTTACGAACCGTTTTGTGAAGATGAACGTGGGTTAACCGCCCATCTGCGGTGCATGAGGGAACAAGGTGGGTAGTCATTTGCCCTATCCACAGGGTCTCCTCTTCTCCCTTTCACTTGGCGATGTGGTAACACGCTGCAGGCACTTACGGCGGTCACCTTGAACTATCTGCATTCGCTCACTTTTTGCGAAGAAACGTCAAGGTCGTACAACCCGGTCTTGTATACGTCATCGAGTGGAACGCGGGGGGAGAGGTTATCACCGATCAATCTACTTCTCCGGCGACACAAGCCGACAGTCAACTAATGGACGCGCGTGAGAGAAGACGTGTTCGGAAGCAGCAACAACAACGGGAGGAAACGTTACAACAAGAGGTGACCAGTGATACGGTGTATGTGGCGTAAGTTCATATGAAGTTCTGAACCTTAAAGATCGTTGACATATGGGCGCATGCAGCTACCATGATTGGGAACACTTCTCATCGATTCGCAATTTGAGAGGTCCACACACAGGCCTTCCAAATGTCTGTGAACTGCCAGCGGATGCGGAGGTTATTGCACCATCCCCTGTGAAGAAGAAGCCACCCTCGTCCCGTCCAAAGGCAAAGCCGGAGTCCAAAGCAACCATTAAACGCACCAAAAATGGTCAATTTGCGAGCACAAAGGTGAAGACCGAAGAGACTATGGTCCCTACTCCAACACAAATCCCTCTTCCTATGTCACGCTCGCCATCACCCCTGTCTTCTGCCCCATCACTACCCCAGATCGATGTTGACGTATTACCACCCACACCTGTCACTTCGCAACCATCAAATGTAGACTCCTCACTACCCCCTGTCCTCCGAGTCCACAGGTCCCCTAAGCGCACATTTGACGAATCATCAGGCTCTTCCTCTGTGTCAGATTCTATAGCAAAGAGAACACGCAGTGCTCACAAACTTCCCTCTCCTGCCACGCAATTGCGATCCGCTTCTAATGATATCGAGGTCGACGACCCCGAGGAAGAGTCGACACCCGAGCTCTCCACCCCAAGATCCTCTGCCTCTACGCGCTCCTCTTCTGTTGCGTCGTCCCCACTCCCTGGGACCCCACCTCCAGAGCCCGACCCAGAGCCCATGGTCGTTGATAAACCTCTGACGCGACGCCAACGCAAAGCTCTTGGGCTTCCCAAGCCACGAGCTGCGCTCGTTGCAAAACGGGAAAGTGCAGGAAAAATAGTCATCCCGGGTGGTCGATTCAACAGGAACGTTGGCGCCGCGGCAGACGACAAAGGCTTGGCGAAGACGAAGGAATCCGGGGATGCCAGCGTGGACGATGAAGGCAGCATGCAAGAAGAGTGGCAACGGAATGGGACGGGAAGGTTAGACGTGCGTGGTTTTCGAGAGCTAAAGATCTAGCGCTGTCAGCACCGCCGGGCTTTCTTCTGCGCCCCACCCACATTCGAATGCACCCATGACGTTGACGAGCTAGCGAGGACTCTTGTTATTATCACGACCACGGACTACGTTCACACACTTGCACTCTGGCCCCTCATCGAACATATAGCACGACCTAGAAACGGCACCCCGCTCCACATGATGCGCTTTCCTCGAGCATTTATTTTAGCATCTAATTTAGATCATCATTCCCCAGTCCTGTTGACGATACCCGCATATTTAGCCTGTATCAATACACCGAGTAGCATCGCCCGCGTCCCAGCGTGCCTGTAATTGGTCGCGAGCAAGACATAAGTACGAGTCATACGAGTCATTGCGAAACAGGGACAATTTGATTGTATTTGGTAATATGAGATCACCTGACCCCTCATTTATTTAATTGGTCGCGAGACGCGTTTCACGTCTCCCTGTTTTTCGTTCCCTCGTGCAGATGGATCTAGCAAACGACATTCATACCATCCACCATGTCGAATCCCTGCGCCGCAAAGCTTCGTACTACTGGCCAGAATTGCATTATCACAGGTTCGCAAGCAGCGCAGTGATCCACAACTATGACTTCCGCCCTGCTCTAAACCTCCGCACACTAATTTCGTCGCTTTCTCGGAAGAAAAGGATGACAAGCTTGGGCGAGCAAGATCAACCGGTAGACAATGAACCCACGATAAATGGCCGAATTCTCGGCAAACGCAAACATTCAGAATTGACCCCTGATACTTCCAAACGCACTAGACTCAACGACAGCACTGAGACGAATTCGAATAACGAACAGGGTAAAGGTGGAGAGACAAATGAAGATGACACATTCAAGGCGCGCAGGCAGATTTATCCGTCATTTTGGGAATGGCCCTCCGACGTAATTAATGAAGCGTGTCAAACCGAGCACACTTCGTTCCATCCAGTCTACCAGTTTGCGTTGCACATGCGGTATAACAAGACTGCTGGCCAGAGCTCAGCACATTATGCCGACGACAAAGCCGCAGAGATGTGGGGATGGGTCAAGGAGGAGGAGGAGCTCTGTTCTCTTCTGGAAGTCCGCCAGGGGAGCCCATCTCTCGCCCAAGATATAGATATGGGGAGGATCTTCTTGATGCGCTACCATGGACGTCTTTTGGCACTCTCTGAACAATTCCCAACATTTCATGTTTGCTCCCCAATAAAATGCAGCGAACAGTGGTTGTTTTTACTTCCGGACATCCCGTGGCCATGTGGTTTTGCTCAAGATGACCTTGAAGAGCAATATATGGAATCATTAGATATACACCACGACTTTATCACCGCCTGCGCCGTCCTCCAGTCCTACCATCGCGTGAAGCTGGAGGCGAGTCTTCGATTATACATCCTTCCAGAGGGCACATACCATCCCAAATACGACCTCCCGTTTGAGCTCCGTGCCCATTTTACGCTCTCGCTCGCGATTCCAGAGACCTATTACCCGTTCAAAAACTTGGATTCTCCATATGATGTGAACGCATTAGAGAGTCTTCAATACCGGTTTCTTTGTTTCCTCTCCGAAACATCCCTCGCGCACGCTGTGCGCGGCAATAGTGTAGACGAAGCAGAGGACGTTACAATCCCCTTCTTTCTCAAAATGATGCGTCCAGCTCCCCCTCTCGCACAGGACGTGGCCTACGAGTCGTTACAGCCAGACGGGCTTCTCGCAACGTTGATGCCCTTTCAAAGGCGCACCGTTGCATGGATGCTAGAGCGTGAGGGCAAACGGATCACACCTGCGGGGACTGTAACGCCGCTCGACGATTCGGGGACCTTTTCGAGTGCAGAAAGCAAGCTCTTACCACTATTTTGGGAAGAAATCGAAATTGGACGCCGAAATTTCTTTTTCAATCGCCTCACAAGCGCTCTTAGTCCCACCTGCCCCGGACCTCATGCCGCGCTGGGAGGCATACTTGCTGAAGAACCTGGTCTGACCCCGTGTTATACTGTATGATTTGGTGGCTTACATGGCTTTGACCCTTTTCAGGTCTCGGGAAAACGATGGAGTGTCTTTCGTTAATCCTTCTCAATCCAGCTCCAGAAAGGGACCCCTCGAACCAGAGATGGGATTCAGGAGCTCAACTGCACGTCAGAGAGATCAAGGTGACGTTTAAACCTGTCATGCAACCACTTTCAAGTTTGTTAACATTTCATGTTTGTAGACGACGCTCATTGTGACCCCTCCCGCGCTAGCGGCCCAGTGGGCGGACGAACTTGCCGCTCATGTACCTGGTCTCAGAGTTTTTATATATCAAGGTTGGACGAAAGTCAGGGTACCGATAACGGAGGCCGAAGTCGAAGCCGAGAGAGCGAAACGTCTTTCCATGGCTGCTCGCCAGAAGTCCACGTCCAAAGCCAAGCGGAATGGCAAAGGGAAAGGCAAAATAAATGCTTTGGAAGGTGGCGACATTGTTATGGGTGAGACAGAACCTGGTGCGACGCACGACCTGGATGTAAATTCGGATCCAATTCTCGACTGGCCTGGTTACATCAATCAATTTGATGTTTGTATCACGACATATAACGTCCTTCGATCAGATTTGTCCGTTGCCCGCGCTCCACCTAAACGTCCCCGCCGACAGGATGTAGAATACAAGAACCTGAAACGGACAAGGAGTCCCCTAGTGATGTGTGAATGGTATCGGGTGATCATGGACGAGGTACAGATGATGGGAACAGGCAAATCTGAGTTAGTTTCTTTCTATATTTTCTCTCTATGATTTGCTGGGCGACGGACGAAAATTGTGCTGACACTTTCAATTCCAGGGAAATGGTTTCCCTTATTCCCCGTTTATCTTCCTGGGCCGTCTCCGGAACCCCGGCGCGTGCTCAGGTTTCAGACCTCATTAGCGTTCTCCGATTCTTGCGCATCAACGACCTCGTAGAGCCTGCGCGGATGTGGAATAGACTTTTGAAACACAGGTTTAGAGATTTGTTTGTGGCATTGTTCCATAAATATTCTGTTAGGTTCGTTGGCACATGGCTAAAAATAAGGATTCCTGATGATCCGGTTCATACTGTAGGACGTTGAAGTCTTCCATCAAGAACGAGTTGACGATTCCTCAACAACAACGATATTTAGTGGGCATTGAACTTGGACGCGTCGAACGGCATGTGGGTTGTCTTCGTTCTGGCAACGCCCCGGACACAACACTCATTGCATCAAACTCGAAAGGTATACGACCAGGCTTTGGAAGAGGCGCTTGCCGAGCTTGGACTAGATGCACGTGGGGTAGCAGCATATGAAGGATGGGAGGTAGATGCGACCGTTCTGAGAAACGTGCTGAGGAGGTTGAGAGGGATGTGTACACATCCTCAGGTAAGTCCCTGGCACATTTCTTGTGTACGTTTCACTCATCCTGAGATTCTGATGATGTAGGTCGGACAACTGTCAAAGCAAGGTGATAGGGTGAACAAAGTGGGTGCCTTGAAGAGTATTGCAGACGTCCTGGAGGTACGCATCCGGGGAATCCTTCGTGCTGGTGTTGCATCCACATTTACCGGTTCGCTAGGCAATGAAAGACCAGAACTGGAGAAATTTGACAGAGGACCGCAGAGCAAAAGTGAGTGGTTCACCCTGGTCACAGACTTGACTTTACCCTGATACCCGTTCACCGCCTCGACTATCTAGGTTTTGACATTAACTCGTCTCGCCCAACTCCAGCAACACCGTTCAGACGATCTTGATCGGTATCAACGCGCTCTCGACTATCTGCTTACCGCAGAAACAGAAGCGGGTCAGGTCATTGATGAGATTAAAACCTGCATAGCACACCACAACTTGAAGGGCGATGCTCTCAAAAAGGAAGCGCAGGTGTTGAGAGATTCAAGGAGAATAAATACGCCCACGGACCTGCATGCCGAGAAGGACATTGACAAAGGAAAAGGAAAGGAATTCGAACGTGATTTCACGTCACCAGATCCCGATTCCGACTTGGAAGACGAAGAGGATATCGAAGATCGAGGGTTACCCAAAACACCAGCTGGCGAAGAGCACAGGGTCAAGCGAACGGCATTACTTGCTCGTCTGCGAGAGTGTTTGGTGGTACTTCATCGGGTCAAATTCTTGCAGGGAGACGTGTACCACGTTCTTGGATCTTCCTATTCAGAGAAGGAAGACGCTGCGTACACGAACGCAGAGAGTCTCAGGAAGGACCTCCTCAAGTGTGAGTTTGTGTTATTATGACCTGGTCTGGTACTGATCGTTATGATTGATTAGCTACGGAGGAGGCGGCGAACAGGGCTATGCGAAGGCTGAGTGTTGCTGCGACGGAGAAGCGCGTGACAGAACGTGCGCTGCAGATCCCGTTACCCTTCCTGGAGGGTGGAGGTATTAGATCAGCCCATTTAGTGAGTGGAACTATCCCAACTTCTATCGAGAATCATGCAATAATTTCACGTAACTGCTCAGTTCGAAGAAGCAAACGAAATTATCGATGATATTCTCAATGAGCAGTCCGCCCTCCTCTGGCAGTGGCGTACCAAGATCGTGGAACTACTTACTCAAAAACTTAACTCTGCAGGTGAACAAGCAGACGGAGAAGAGTATGCCCGGACGCTGGACACTCAGGGCGAGGCTGAGGTCTACCTGCAAGCCTATGTTGCATTACTCGCCGACCGTCGGGAAACCATTGCTGCGGAGCGGACACTCCTTGCAGCACACGAGGGAAGGGAAAAGAAGGCGAGAAAGACCAAGGCTGCCGCTCGCGCAGCTCGGGCCAAGCTTCAGGCGCAGGAAGCCCTGGAAGCCCCAGACGATATCGAAGTACAGCCTCAGCACGAAGTTCTATACGTGCAATTGCTGGAGGAGCGCAAGGAGCTGCAGCTGTCTGAACGTGCGCTAAAATCGATCATGGTGGACCTCTCCTCTGTCGCTGCCCGTATTCCGAAGGATACCGATCCAGAGAAGATCATAGCCAGAAACGGGGCTGCGAGTTTGCGAGCTCTGATGGCGACTCTACGTAAGCAAGTCCGTTGCAGTTTCACATCATGGGCTGAAGCAAATCTACAACAGAGGAACTCACGGACAAACTAGATGCTGACCTTGCTGTGCTGCGGAAGGTTTTCAATGATCGCATCGTGTCTGTGTTCACACCTTTTCCCTGGGTGACCGGTCCGCTCACCCATTATCAGTTACTTCCGGCAGCTTCAGGAGATCTCAGACACTGTGACAGAAGTACAATGGGAAGGTTCCCTTGTCGGTGCTATGGAGTCAACTGAGCTCGACAATGTCAATCTTGCAGCCAGGATTAATGCAAAGGGTGCACGGCAACGATATCTAGACCATCTTGCCGACGGCAGGTCGGGCATTGACAATGAGGATGCTATTTGTATTTTATGTCAGTGCGAGTTTTTGCGAGGGTTCATTACTCAATGGTACGAGACCTCTTTCTCGAAAGCGTTATACGCTGACGTCTCGAATAGTGCCCATATCTTCTGCGAGGTATGCCTTGTAGACCTTTAACGGCGATTAGCTGATAGAGTACCCGACCACCCAAAGGGATGCATGAAAGCGTGGATTGCTCGTGGTCAAGGAAGGGCTTGTCCCGTGTGCAGGTACGCTCCACTTTATCACCCCTAGTTACCGACTGAAGGTCACTTGTAGGTCTCCCATCGATCCTAGTCAGTTACAACGTTTCACGGTCCAGGAAGGTCAACCGCCTCCCCCAAGACCTTCACTGAGCAATGGAGAACCAGTTCCCTCTTCTCGTCGGGAAATCCACTACAATATGATTGGTAAGTCAGTGCTATCCAGACGCGAGCGAACGTTGACCCACCACCTGAAAAAAGACTCTTCTCTATTTACAGACATTCAGACGATGGAATCGAACGGAAGCTATGGAAGCAAGGTTCAGACACTCGTTCGCCATCTGTTACACATTCAACTTATAGACTCTGGCGCTAAGAGTATCGTTTTCTCTGCATGGGCTGATTCATTAACCAGTGAGTTTGTGGTCTCTTCGTTCTCTCAAAGAGCCTGCCGCTAACTGTACTTTCCAGTCGTCGAGCACGCGCTCCATGCAAATGGTAAGTTATGGCCGTGTAACACCGATGCATTGAGTCAGACCATTTTAGGTATACCCTGTATACGCTTGGACCAAGATCCAGGGAAGAGCAAGGACGGTGGAGCAAAAAGATTTCGAGTCGATCCTTCCCTTCAGGTTCTTCTCTTACACGGGTATGTGGACCGTGATTTGATGTAGTCGTGGTTAATATCCGCAAAGCGAACGTGACAACGCCGGGCTGAACGTCACCTGTGCTTCTCGCGTCTTCCTTCTGGAGAGCGTCGTAAATCACGGTTTCGAAGTACAAGGTAACCTCGTGTTTTACCGGTGCTGGGTCGTCACTCAAGCATGAGTTAGCCATTGCACGTATAGATCGAGTGGGCCAAACTCGAGCAACCGAAGGTATGTTGCCCTTCTTACTGACTGTCCTACAACTCATTGGCGAGAATAGTCTTCTGTTACTATGCTGAAGGTGCGTTTGGTGCATACGATGTGGCATGGGAGGAGGAGTGACCAGTTTACAGACACCGTGGAAAAGAACATCCTCGACCTTGCTGCCAGACAAGGCCTGTCTTTATACATCAAAGACAACTCGGCTGGATCCCTCAACGTCACCTCCTTTGCGATGGACTCGCAAAAGAAACTGGTCGATTCGCCTATGAAATCGAACAAGAAAGGACAGCCTCCTCAAAAAGGCGACTTTATCTTCAAGTGCGCAGCTCCTCTCCTACTTTTCCGACTTTCAGGGGTTCACGTCCGACTAGGGTGGACGACATGCTGGCCATCCTGTTCCCGCACATGTTCGAGGACGTCGAGTTCCTCTTGCCGCCCGAGGCCCGCGGCGAGGAAGCGCCGTCATTTGTGAATGGGCAACCTGGACCCGTACGTTCACCGATCAGACGGGTGCACACCAATGCAGAAGCAGGGCCGTCGAGGTTTCCCGCCTCCTCGTAGTAGGCGCTATTTATAACGTCTTTGTAGAACACATTGGTTTCACAACCATCGTCGTGTACCCCTTCTTTTTATTTGGTGTACCACACGATGTGTATTGTATACTGGGACCGACTGAGAAGATTGGTCACCAAGGATGAGGAGATTTTCAGATCGTCCGCCCACGAGGCCGAGCACGATAGACCCCGGGTTGTAATTCTTGGCGATACCCAAGGTACAAGATCGTCCTCACGCCTGGAAACACCAGCTTGGCGGACACAAGGTGGGCGATAGAGGGTGATCTGATTACCCGGGGTGCAAGGTGCTGCCTCGTTGTACCACTATCACGAAACGCCGAATGCATGCAACGTCGCGATTTCAAAGATATCGGGAGCTCGTCGCAGCCCGCAAGGAGACGAAATGGCACGCACTATGAACGGAACGAGATATTGAGGCCGACCTCCCTTACGTAGGACGAACCAAAACGTGTTCCTGTCCCCCCCCTTCATCACGAAGTCGTCACTAGGCCGTCGTCATTTCATAGTTGTTCATACCCCACAAACGACGTTGGAAAAATGAATCTTCCTTTCAATGATTGGCACGAACTTGCCGTCACCTCTGCCATTTCGGACGGTGTTGGACAAGGCAAGTAGCAAGGTACAGACCCGCCCATCGGCCACAGTTATCCAATTCGTCCGTGTTCGACACCGTGATCCCTTGCGATGTAGCAAGCGATGATGGTTCGGATAACGTCGAAGCGCATCGTGGGGTCGACATGCACATCGGTGTTTGCCGAATGTGACGTCTGACGACAAAACGCCCGCGGAAGCAACACCGCCCGTCTGATGATGGACCCGTCGACGTTTCAGCGTCTCGACTCACGACAGGTTCCGTGAAGAAGGAAAAAAAGCCTGCAGGCACATCACCCGTGTCCGCCCTAGAAAAAGAAAAAGGGCCCGGAAGAACCCAGCGTCAGAACCACGACGAACTCGAAGTCGAGGAAGCGGTCACAATGGCCAAAAAAAAAAAAAAGGGGCCCCGAGTCAGGCGTTTGTCGTCCACTTTGGGGAATAACGAATAGAACGTCGCGATCGTATCATCGGCCTACGAACGTACTGACTGGACCTGCCCGCACAGGCCATCGTCATCGCGGCGGAGGCGTTGGCGTCCCTGTCCACCGAGTGCCTCGTTCGACGAGAATGGCCTCTCTCGACGTTCTGCTATGCGTACCCGGTAGCACTTGCCAACGGGGACAACGCACAGCACCTCTGTGATAACACGCACACGATCCACGCACCCAGCACGCCTCGCCGGGGACGCATGGCACGCGCAGGCGCCCGCACATCACCGGATTATGGGATCGCGATCGATGAGCGGATATCTGGACGAATGGGACGAATGGATGGACGGATCGCTGCGCGGACGGACGAGATGGGACGATTCGTACGACGACTCTGGGCCTGACCAATGGTACGCGCGACGTGCTCAATAACGCCGGTGGTTGGCTAAACCATGGCGCCGCGCGAGGCTCTCCCCATCGTGATGAGGACGGGGTTGGATCCAGATGGGGCAGAGGCGTGCGTGCACGTCACTGCGTGCCATGCTGTACCTGCGCAGCGGAGAGGAGAGGAGAGGAGATCCAAAAAGGCGTTTCCATGATGGGTGCGTCTCATCTCGCTCGCATCGGCGAGCAACGATCTGGGCCGTTTGCATCCCTTGTTTGTGTGGAAGCATCGTCAACGACGTTCTACGTCGCCATCGATTCAAATTTGCCCGTCTGCCATCCGTCATCATATGGACGTGGTCCATAGCATCAATCATCCTTCGAAGAGACCGTCCGCCATCTCATCTCATCGCCACTGCCCCCGTCCAAAAACAGGGGCGTGGCGTGCGTCGTGTAAACGGTAAACACGATGTATGCCTCGAGGAATCGTCCGTTTTGACAGCGGACGCAGGGAATCAGCAACCACGCACAGTGACTCGCAATGGGGCGATGCCTCGCGTCCCCGCATTGGGTCCATTAACCCCCGTGGCCCGCGATGACGTATACGTCCGGGTCCGATGGTCGAATGGACGTGCATGTCGTGTGACACCCAAAGCCTATGTCGGGCGCCGAGCTCGCATATATACCATGTTTACCATTTCGCTTTTCGGCGGGAAAGACGACCGTCGAGGTGGTCCTACAAAACAGGTACCAGCCATGTAGTGCTACGAAACGCGGGTCATGGTAAGAAAAAAAAAAAAAAGGCTACCGCCGCCTGCGACAGCGAGACTATATACGTATACGTGTACCGACCGATTATAATGCGTGCTTTGATACCGCGAAACGTGCGGGAAGAAAAGGGAGAAAAAAACGAAACGAAACTTGTGCGTGCATGTGTGTGCAACAGATCGCCGTCCGCCTCACTTGATAACGGCGGTGCGGCAACGACATGGATGGATAGGATAGCGATGCGATGCAAGCGAAGAAAAACGACGAAACGAGGACTGGATAAAAAAAAGGGGGACGGCCTTGCGGCGGACGCGAGCACATGCGGTCATGATGCTTGGACGAGACGAGATGCGCGTATGGATGGATAAAGACGATGCGATCCTAGTCCACGGGATGCAATGCAATGCAGAAAAGAAAACAGACGAGTTCAGAATGCACCCCCGTCCCAGCTGGCCCGCTTGCGCTTGTTGTCACTTGCCTTGCGCAACTGCAGGTCTTGCGGCGAGACGAAGCTCATGCCACGCTGGTGTGGCTGGCGTGCACCCGTACCTGTGGTACCCGTACCCACCTCCTGGGATGTCTCCGCGAGCAACGCTTGCGCTGTCTGGAGTGCCTGGGTAACTGACGAATAGGGCGCGATCGGTGGCGCAGACCTCAGGGACGTGTTTGAGCGCGCCAAATCGAGTGCTTGTCCCTGCCTCGAGGTATCTGTGGCACCGGGACCCGCGTCATGGTGGCCGTCCGCAGCGTGACTGCCACTGTAATAGTGCAAGTCGAGAAAGGGTAGATTATGAAAGTCGTTGGACGTCGACGGCTTCCACAGATCAACGCCCGACTGCGCGTCCGCCGTGGCATGCAACGGGGTAGACTCTGAAGCGTGGTGAGGGAGCGCGTCGAAACAGGGTAGCGAGCGTATGGTCGCGAGGACGGGTTGCGAATGTGCTGGAACCTGCGTCGAACGCGCCATGGTGGAGCGCGGCTCTGACGGTGGCACAGATATGGACCGGCCATGCGACGCAGATGAATGAACCTGCGACAGGGGCCGCATGGGCCGAGATGTCAAGAGTGGCGTCGCCGGCGGCGTCGAGTGTGCCAGATCGACCAGGTCTTCCATATTGTGGGGTGCGATGGCGAACAGCTCGATGGTGGACGCCATGTTTAGAGACGCCTCCGCCTCGTCCTTTTGAACGCCGATTTCGCCGGTGGTAGAGGCGGACGCGGGGACTTTAGCCTGATCGTTGAGCGTAATCGACGCCAGCTCGATTTCGTCAATGCCAGGGAGTGCGGGCGTGTGCATCTGCATGGGGTGCATGCCAGAGGGCTGCTGCATGAGACCGGGGGTTCCAAAGCCGAAGCCGGGACCGTAGTACGACTGGTGCGGCTGGTGCGTGCGCGCGCCAAAGATAAGGTCGCCGGCGTAATTGGAGTGGTGGGTGAAGCCCCTAAAGGTGCTCGTAGGGAACATCTCAGGGTCCGAGAAGGTGGAGTGCGTATCTCCAATGCCAACCTCCGAGGCAAAGTCGTGAAAGGAGGTCGGAAATAAGTCGTACCGATCCATGACGCCGTGATTGAGGTGATGAAAGGAAAAGGGGGACGATGGTGCCGGGGAGAGACCGCCGGCAAAGGAGGAGCCGCTGCTGGAAAAGGTGGACGTGTCGAGGCGGGGATTGGCAGAAAACCAGTCCTGGGCACCCCAGGGGGACTTTCCGATGGTGGGCATGCGACGCATAAAGGGGGACTGATTGAAGGGGTAGTCCGAGGAGATGTGGGACGAGGTGGGAGAGCCGGCGTTGGCGGACCAGCTGCTCGAGTGGATGGGGGTGTCTATGCTGGACCATGGGCCCTGGGACTGGGACGAGTCTGTGAGCTCGGAGAGGGACTGGGACGCGCTGGGGATAAAGTCAGGGATGGAGAGGGGTTCGGATAACGGGTCGATGGTCTCCATGTCCATTTCGGCGAACGGCTCGGCAGAGGCGGGCGTCTCGACGTGCGGAGATGACTCTGAGGTGATAGGGGGGCACTTGAAGAGCCTGCGGGAGGACTCTTCCTCGGCACCGGAGCTATCCTCGTCTTCCGAGCAGGTGGTGCTCTCTGGCACGCTCTTTGTACCGCCCCTGAGGAGCCTAGAGGCGCGCTTCTGCCGCGTTGGGCCGATGTGGGAGGGCTGGTCGTCGGTTGCTGCGCGGACGGGGAGGGTGTCCCGCTTCTTCTTCGGGGCGTTGCGCGGCTTGTAGCCGGCGGCCTGGTAGAGCTCGGGGAAGGCGTTGCGGAAGCGGTCGCGGAGGTCGGTGGAGCGGCGGTTCTGCTCCTGGAAGACGGGGTCCTTGACGATGGTGGCCCAGACGGTGCCGTGCTTTTCGTAGCCGGCCTTGAGGGCGCGGTCCTCCTCCTCGGTAAAGGGACGGCGCTTCTTGGAGCGGGTCTTTTCGAAGATGGAGCGGCCGTCTGGGAGGGTGGAGCGGACCTTGCTGGAGAGGTGGGTCTTGGCGTTGGGGTAGTGCTCCTTGTACGCGTCGGGGAAGTAGGTGCGAAACCTGGGGGGTGTCAGCGGGCGCGGGGGAGGGGACGCGGGGACGGACCGGTCCTTGAGGTCGACGGGGGAGCGGTTGTCAAAGGAGAGCTTCGGGTCCTTGAGGATGGCCTTCCAGTTGCCGACGCCCCACTGGAGGCGGGTGAGCGCGGGGCCGGGGACGGGGACGGGGACGGGGACGGGGCAGCGTACGCACCGTGTTGCAGCCGTCGACGAGCATCTGGGTCTCCTCCTCGGACCACTTTTTGCGCTGCTTCTTGTGGACGACAAAGGCGTCGCTGCGGGGCTTTCCCCTGCGTTCTGGCATCGGGATGGCGGTGTCGTCGCGAAAGGGCCAGGCGGGGGCGAGGCGGGGCGAGGCGGAGGGCAGGGCGAGGGAGACGCGGCGGGTGTGTTTGGGGGGGGACCCGGTGGACATGGCGGTCGCGCTAAGTAGTATTCCAAGTCACCGCCACGCTAATACATCTACTACGCTACCTGGGGCGCTATCCGCTCCTCCACCCGGCCAAGCCGTTCGATCCACCCCCCCAGCCGGCCAGCCAGCGCCCCAATCTGGCCCCGTGACAGCACACGCGGCTGCACCCACGAAATGTGTGCCTTCTCGTCCACCTGGTCCAGCGTCCCTCGTATCAACTTGAGGCTGCACGCACTTGATTATCAGCGACACGCCCCCTTCCATTTGTGCTCACCTCAGTGCCTTCATGATCAAATGTTCCACCTCATCTGTCGCGAGGCGCGTCTCCTCGGCGATCGTCTGGAACGTCATCGTCCGGTCGTTCGCACTCCGTTTGAACACCGACTCTATCAGCGCCATGAGACAGATCTTCTGGCGAAGAAACGGATAGTTTTGCTCCAGGATCGGCTGAAATCACTCTTCAGCTTCTCCCGTTTCGGCACGGCTCTCCGCACCCATCACGCACCTCCTGCGGAAAAAGTGGCGCCAGCGCTTCGAATTTGCCAATGTTGCCTTCGTTGAATGTGAACAGCAGCTTCTTGATCCAATCGTACTGCGTGTTGTCCAGCGCGTCCAGTATCGGATGCATCAGCTACGCGCACGCGCTCGTCGTCAGCACCGCTCCGCCGATAAAAGCAGTCCTTTTCAAATAGCCTACCAGCTCCCCAAAGTTGTAGATACTCTCCCCGAGAAACGCCGAGATGCCCAGGTCGTGCGCGCGCAGCAAACGCTCCTCTGTCGTGAGGTCCGTCGCCACATCCACACACGCCAGATAGAGCAGCGAGTGCTTGTAATACGGTGCATATTCTGCCTTGGCCTGCCATCGCGATGGCGTCAGCGTGCGATCCACGACAGGCTCCACTCTGTCACACCTTGTAGTAGTCCGCAGCGACCCGATAATAGGATGCGTTCACCGCATTGTCCACCCCCTCGAGCTGATCGAGCGTCTTCCAAGCCGTGTCCATGTCCCGCTTCGTCCCTTCCAGATCGCCGTATACCAGCTTGGCGTGCGCGATGTTGGCGAGCAGCAGCACGTACGCCTCCTTGGACTTGTCGGCATCGATCCGCGAGAGAAGCGCGCTGAGGAATCCAAGCTGTGCCTGTGGATCTGGCGACGGTATCAATGCCGATGGACACCGGCGGGGGAATGGAACGCACTCGTAATCTCCTTCGACACCCGGGTGCCAAGCTCCACGAGTTTCTGTTGGTTCAATTTGGACTCAAAGTCTCTCACGAACTGCTGGAAGACGACGACGCGGCACGGCTTTGACAGGGGGTGATCGAAGAACTCGAAGAGCGTGAGCGTGAGCTGGTGCCAGAGTCTGTCGCGCGGCGTGAGTGCTGTACACGGCGGCCAACGCGTGTGTCCTACTTTCGTGAATAGAGGCTCCCGAACGCCTCGAAAAAGGGATGCAGGTCTGGGGGCGTCGAGGACAGGGCTTTGGCGACAAAGTCGTCGAGCACGAGCTTGGGCGGGGGCGCAGAAAAGTCTGGGATCTGTGGAGGCATGTCTGGGGGTCTGTGCGGGGTGAGCAGGTGCGTGTGTCGGCGGGGCTGTTCACTGACCGGGTGCGACGCCAGAGCAGACTCGTCAGCGTCGTCGCGATTGTTTGACCGTATTTTGCAGCGGCCTCGAGAAGTAACAAGGCCAAACTGACGCTCTGCCATCCGACCAGAGTCCAGCGGGCCCCTGAGCGTTGGTCAGGCATGGTTGGCGGGGTGGTGCAATGTGATGCGCTGCACGGGTCTGCTTTACTTGACACCCAGGGTTGCAGCACCACGCCCGTGGTCGCTATTCTGGACACTGGCACGCTAAATTGGCACTCTAATTGTGCTTGCACGCTACTCACCTGATGCACTCGTGGCTAGCCGGATCTCGTCTCCAACTTCCTCCCGATTGCCCCAAACGCATGACGCCCACGCCCCTTCGCTTGCCAGCACGTAACGGCGAGGTCACAAATATGCAGGGGCGAAGAGCCCCCAAACCTCTCCCTTTTTCCACCCCCACTCCATACCTTCCTCCGTCAGATGCCTTTTCTCAGTGCTCCCGTGTGCGCTCTTGGCAGGTCCCGCGACCCGATAGACCCAAAAATACCGGTATGGTTTTCCGCTATAAATTTAACGCCCGTCGCTCACAATGGCTTTCCTTCTCCCGTAGCCATCCATCTCACAGCTCTTCCGCACAAACTCGGTTCCGTCCCCGATGGACAACCCGCGCATTCACCAGCTGCTGCAAGAACGCAAGGCCGAACTATCCGCCTTTGCAGAGGAGATTGAACGTGCGCGCGCACAAGTGCGCCATCTCGAACAGCAGCGTGATCAAGTCCAGGACGTCGTCCATGAGCTCGAGGCACTCATGTCTCCCGTTCGTCGCATGCCCACAGACATCATGTCAAAAGTGTTTGAACAGTGTGTCTGGGACCAACCCACTCCGAGGGCCGACCCGAGGGTCGCGCCATTGCTACTCGCCCAGGTCTGCCGTTCCTGGCGGTACCTCCTCTTCTCCCTTCCGTGCCTATGGACCATGTTGCAGCTCGATCTGCCTTCGGGTAGCAAAGATTGGGAGGCACTCGTCCAATCCAAGAGCATGGGCATGCACGTGTGGCTTTCCCGCTCCAGGGCTCTCCCGATTTCCCTCTTTTTCAATCATCCCAAAGGGTCCCTCATTCAGTGGCACGCGCTCATGCATCTTGACAAGGAGATCCTTACCCTTGGTTGCCGCCTCAAGGATCTCTCCTTACATTTCTCGCCCCGATCCCTCAGCTGCCTTTTGACGTTCACCCAGAGTCCCCTACCATACCTCGAACGCTTGGAACTGCAAAACACAAACTCGCTCCCCACCAGCGAAAACCCACCCCCGGTCATATTACATTCCGCGCCCAAGCTCAAAAGCTTGAGCTTGTCTTGGTGCAGCCTTGACCTTCGCGACTTTCAGATTCCGTGGGCGCAGCTCCAGCATCTAAACCTCGAGTATGATGCGAGCTCTTTCTGGAACCCCGTTCATAGCGACTATCTGCAAGTTCTTGCCTGCTGTCCCAATCTGACCACGCTCTGTCTCGGTATCGGTGCACCCATCAACGATGTTGACCCAGCCGACATCGTGCCCGTCATCCTTCCCCACGTCACCACGTTCAAATCGAGTGTCTACGCCCAAACGCAGTATCTCCACCACTTTTTCGACGCCCTCCGCATGCCCCAACTCCGTCATTTTGACATTAAAAACGTCAGTCTTGCGCTGGGCAGCTTCACAGGGCAGACGGAGTGTCTCCCCTTTTTGGCGCGTTGCGCAGACACGCTCGAGAGCGTGTGTTTCAACCGAGTCGACATTGCGGATGCGGCGGTGCTGTCGTGTCTCGCGCATCTGCAGCGCTTGAAGACGATGAGCTTCCTCCCGGGGGTGCTCCGGCTCAACCACGGGCTGATTACCGCGCTCACGCACGAGGACGAGCGGGTGTGTCCGGCGCTGGAGATGCTCCACCTGCGGTGCTCTTCGGTCGTCCCCATCGACGCGATCACGCGTCTGGTGGCGTCGCGGTACCAGACGGGGTGCAAGCTCAAGCGGTTCTCGTTGCAGTTTGCGTCGTTCGAGTATGGGTTGGACATGAGGGACGACAAGATCGGGCAAGTGCAGGCGCAGTTGAAAGAGTATGTCGAGGATGGGTTGGAGCTCGTCTTGACCAAGTCGAGCAGCTCTGCGTGAACGATTTGTTGTGTTCTGGAACGCTTTCTTGGGACAACGTGTTGACTTGCCGACCATGCTCTAGTTTTTCTTGTTCGTCATGTTCAGGCTTTTAGGATACCCGCCGGTGCACGTCTAGGACGATATTGTACGATAGGTCGATCTGATATGTCATGTATTGTTGCTGCAGTTCCGAAACTTGCCGTTCGTGTTTTACATAAAGTTTTTGAACGACTTTTATGTACCGTCGGAGTCATCCATGGCGATCACAAAATTGTTGCTTCTCATCGCTGGGGTGGTCGCGCAAGAGCACGGGTACACGTCTCCCAACACCCGACCTCCAACCGAACAACTGCGCGAACAACATGGCACAGAAGTTATCATACCTCGATTGGTCGTGTTGACCCGAGTACGTAGGTGCGACGAACCCGAACGCAACATGCTGACCAGACACCACCGTCGCAGGCGTTGACGTGGACCTGGGCCCTCCTCGAAGCCTCGGTCCTCTTTGCACTCAGCACACACTGTCCGCCCGCGTTCGCCCAATCGCTCCTCCACGCCCTCCGTCTCCTCCCCACCACCCCCCCCCCCCCGCCGTCAGACCCCTCCCCACTCGCCCCCCTGACCGCGCTCACCACGCCCACCCCATCCTTTGTCGCCGGCACGCTCCTCGCCCTCGCCGGCGCGGCCCTCCGCACCCACTGCTACGCCACCCTCGGCCGGCACTTTACCTTTGAACTCGCGATCCGCCCCGCACACGCGCTCGTCACGCGCGGCGCGTACAGCGCAGTGCGACACCCGAGCTACGTGGGCGTCGTCGGGCTCGCGGTCGGGTGGATGCTGTGCGTGTTCGACCCACGGGGCGTCGTCGTGCGCGCGTGTGCCGGCGTCGTGTTTGGGTTTGGGCAGGG